>ML108686.1:0-22276 GCA_003697995.1 Taxidea taxus jeffersonii
GTTTACTTCAGAATAGTGAAACAAATACATAAAGAATCAAAACTGCATTTTATTTTGGCCTTATGGTTTTTTTGGGAACCTATATTTAATAACATGCTGTTTTTTTATATATCGCATGACTCCTTCCAAAACCCTCTCCATCATCCTTCTATTTATTTATTTTTTCTTCCTTCTCTTATAAGCACTAGTCTGAATTTAAAAAAGAAGTTTCCACATCTTTTGTTCCTTATATCATTTTCATTGTGAATGTTTGCATATCACCAAAAAATGTGCCAAATATTGACCTATTCTTGAAAGCTTTAAATACTGACATTGATACAACTGAGATGTAGAACATTCCCTTAACCATGAGGATCCCTCCTGTTGCCCTTTCTGTTCTGTTTTGTATGATTTAAAGAGGAAGTAGGGAAGGGGGTGAGGGAGAGAGAGAATCCCAAGCAAGCTCCACGCCCAGCACAAAACTGGACACAGGGCTCAATCTCAAAATCCTAAGGTCATGACCTGATCCAAAATCAAGAGTAGGATGCTTAACTGACCGAGCCACCCAGATGCACCCCTTCCTGTTACACTTTTATAGTCATACCCACTTTCTACCTGTACCCTCTCTTTAATCTCTGACAACTATCAATCTGTTCTTCATTGCTGTAAATTTTTTCTTTTCAGTAACATTTCATAAATGAGATCATACAGAATTGCTTCTTTTCACTTGGCATTATGCTCTGCAAATTCATCTGAATTATTTTGTATATCAGCAGCTCATTCCCTTTCATTGCTGACTAGTATTCTATGGTGGAGATGTACCACACTCTGTTTAACCATTCACTGACATACATTTGGGTTGTTTTCAGCCTTTGGCTATTACCAAAACAAATTAAAAATTATTTCTCAAGCAGATGAAAAATCTGTGTATAGAAGCTGCTATTAATGTTTTGTGTAAGCATGCATCTTCATTTTTCTAGAGTAAAGGCATGCTTAGGAGTGCTAAGAACAATTTTAAAAAACTTTGATGTGTTCTCTCCATTCTCTTCACTCCCACTTTTAGGTAATTTTACTGTATATACACTGACTGAGCAAATAGCTCATACTCTGCTCTCTCCTCTTAACCATGATTTCTTAAAACATTAAGTTCTCTTTCTATTTTGGAGGAAGCATAAGTATGTCCTTAGGTTTCAAAGCTAAAACACTTGTATGGCAGCACATCTATTAATTTATTTAAGATTTAAAAAAATATTCATTTGCAGCAGAGAGACAGAGAGAAAATGATCAGGGGAGAGAGGACGAGGGAGAAGCAGACCCCCACTGAGCAGGAGCCCCCAAAGCAGACCCCCATGAGGCTTGATCCCAAGACCTGATCCCAGGACCCAGAAATCATGACATGAGTTGAAGGAAGGCACTTAACCATCTGAGCCATCCAGGGGTCCCTAGCAGCACTTTTAATTATGCTCCGTGGCTTATCTGAGGATTCACTGTTTATCATGAATGAAATTTCCTCAGTGGAAAGTTCTCTTATTCCTCCATAACCAAAATCCACTTGGAAATCACATTCAATTTTTACACCAAATTTGTCTGATACTCTTCTTGAGCTGCTTTAGGGATATTTCAACCAGATAACACTTGGCAAATTGCGTTTTCTTTACCTGAGGAAAAAAAGAAGTATCTTTCAGTCTCACTATATAATTCAATTTTTCAAAAATGTCCTCAAATAATCTTAACTTTATTATGATGTTCTTTTAACCATGATTTAAATCACAGTATCCTGTAGTCATCTCTACTGTCTATTATCTAAGGATCTAAGTATTCAATCTCTTCTTGGACAGAAACCCTCACTGTTTCTGTTTATAGGGCATCTGTAAAACAGATGCCCTATAAAATCTTACCTTGTGATGGCATTAATGTCTTCCTTCCTGCTGTAAATGAGAAATACAGATTTACTTATTTTGTTTTGCTTCAATCTTCATGTTCTATAAGAGCAAAATGAAACAAATATTGATAGACATTTCCTTTGTTTTTATTAATTTTCCTAGTATTTTTTTACTTGCATTGTTCCAGAATTATGTAACATGTTTAGATCTTCTATCTAATCATTCTAATTTGCATTTGACCACTGTCAATTCTTAACACACTTTTTGAGGGAAAGGGATGAATCTGTTTCTTGCTCCCATACTTCTGTTTCTCAAAGATTTTATACTCATTTTGCACTGTATAGTTTTTGTCATGCTGTATGATTACCCTCCTCCTCACTACTTTTACTGCTTTAATGAGGGAACATCAATAGTAACCCATGTGTACCAGGGTTGGTGTTTCCTCAAATGCACCTGTCACAAATGAAATTGATTTGAGTCCCATAATAATCTTTGGAGATCCCTAGTTGAAATTGTATTTCTGTACTTTCCCAATGGGAAAAATTAAAATATGTGAGGGGAAATACTATTATTTATTACTAAAATATATTAGACATCTGTTAACTGTTTTTGGATATGTTATCTCAGTGAATTTTCATTAAAGCCTTTAGTATAGCCAATTTTGTGTGAGAAGAAAAATAAATTGGAGATAATTCTTTCTGAATATCTCTAATTTGTGTTGTTTAAATTTAGAACCTTTCTTCAATCTGATTTACAAAGATCTATTTCAATGTTAAGGTTTTATTTTAAAACCATATTTAAGAAAAAGCAACCAAAAATAGATCATTTTTTAAAATATTTTATTTATTTATTTGTCAGAGAGAAGGAGAGAGAGAGAGCACACAAGCAGGCAGAGAGTCAGGCAGAGGCGGAGAGAAAAGCAGGCTCCCTGCCGAGCAAGGAGCCCACGTGGGACTCGATTCCAGGACCCTGGGATCATGACCTGAGCCGAAGGCAGTGACCTAACCCACTGAGCCACCCAGATGTCCCTAGATCATTATTTTAACATAACTTAGAAAAGTATACTGCTAAATATAAACTATTATAATCATTCCAGGTTTTAAAAAGCAGTATTAAGGAGCAAATAGAGAAATGTAGGTAAAGGGAGATATAACTTACTTCATGAAGAGCATCCGAGGTTTCTTAACAAAGGTAAAACATTTATACCAATTAGTTATATGTGTTATTGACCATACACTTTAGTTAATCAATATTATTTGTCATAATGTATATTACTTCATATTGTATACTAATATAACATTTCTACACATAAATGTAGGTATATGAATATGTGTTTAACACTGTAATATGTCTTACTTAGTTATCACAGAATTGTCAGTGTTTTCTTTTGTGAAAAGCGTTATATATCAGTAAACAGCAAAACTTCCCTTGAAAAGCCATATGATTTTCTTGCTTTTATTTCTCAATTTCACTTCCAGACTACCTTAGTTACTAAGGTTAGGCTAAAGGTTTAGTGGATTATGCTCATTTCATTTGAAAATATGGAAGTAGTGGATATTAAGCTATCCTGATGTTTATTTAAGTTTATTAATAATGATTTCCATTACCCTACCAAAATAGACTATTTATGGAATATATAGAATGATCTGGAATTTAGACTAAAAAATAACACAAGTTATTAATCCTTATTGATCAAGAATGATATTATAGAACTACATTTAGCAATACATCTTATGGACATTGCAGATATAAAATTTTAGTGAGATGAGAATCAGCACAAGCAGTAAAAAGCTGAGCTCCTGGAATTAGCCAGTCAATATTGTACTTCATTCTTTTACTTTCTTATAATATAATTGACAAGTTATTTTACTGCTTTCAATACCCAGAACGATCTTATTGTCACAATGTGTTGGCATGCACAGGTGGAAGAGATATGGACCTTGACTGAAAAAACAAGATTCTCTAAGTGATGTACGCAAGCAAAACATATTGGATTTAGTGCACCAGGGTTTTGCAAGAACAAGCAATTAAGCATTCATCGGCTGTGCACCTGTGGCAATGCCAGTTCCAAATTCATTAAGCAGGCATCTGTGTTCAGAAGAAGGTCTGTTGATTTTGTATTTGCTAACATGAAAACCAAAGCTAGTTTATACATTGCTACAGTAAATTATAGAAGAAAAGATTGCCATTTAAAGCAGCTTTAATTGCCAATGTTTTATTGTTTTTGTCATGTTGTTTTTGCGTTTCCATGGTCCATAGAGTACTTTGTACATTTAAATGATCTATATGTGAGAGGATTTCATCCCCCCCAACATAATTTTCAAAGTGTTTTTAGCAACAAAGACTAATCACATTGGGATCTTTGGAAATCTGATTAAAGTTGGAAAATCTCTCCTCAGAAAGACCATATAAATTCAATATTTTTCATATATTTCAACAAGTGTTAGTTAATATAATAGACTTTTCCCTTTTTTCAAGTGACTGAGAGGGGGAAAAGGCTTACATGGGGTAGAAGCTTGTCTGTCTCTCATACAGTAGTCTAGTCTAAGTGGAACAAATGGGCTGTGCTTAAGATTCCATTCTTTTTCTTTATCACTATAACCTAGGTTGTTATTGCATATGGTCAGAATACAACCACTGCCAAGTTTGTATTTCAAATAGAAAGAAGAGAGGGAAGATTTCATTCTTTTTTATGATTGAGTAATGTCCCATTGTTCCTCATCTTCATTATCCACATAGATATCCACATAGATGCTCCACATCTTCATTATCCATTCATCTACCAATAGACACTTGGCTTCTTCCATATCTCAGCTATTTTATATAATGTTGCAATAAACATAGGGGTGCATGTATCTTTTCAAATTAGTGTTTTATTTTCTTTGGATAAACATCCAATAGTGGAATTACTGGATAATATGGTATTTTATTTTTAATTTTTTGAGAAACCTAAAGGGCAATAGACTAAGTGAAATAAATCAGACATAAAGAGGCAAACAACATGATTTCACTTATATGTGGAATCTAAAAACCAAAATAATGAACAAAAATAAAAATAGAAACAGACTCATAAATGCAGAGAACAAACTGGTATTTGCCAGAGGGGAGGAAGGTAGAAATGGATGAATTAGGTAAAGGGCATTAAGAAGTATAAAAACTTCCAGTTATAAAATAAATAAGTCACAGAACTGGGGAAAAAAAAAGACAGAGAGAAAACATGGGGCACAAGCAATCACATTTGAATAATTTTTTAAGTAGTAAGGACATACGTCATTTTCATTCAAACACAATTGATCAGTACTTTTAAGGCACAGGTGGGCACCTACAAGGGTAGCTAAGAAATAAATTCCATGTCTGACCAACTGTTTACATAACCACAGAGAAAAGGAACATATTATTAGTAGCCACTTGCCATAATTGTATTTATTGAACTCTGGTTCTACGGACAGCTTTCAGGCACGTAAATATTTCCTGCAAACATATTCAGATGTGTGTGAGTTTAATCTGATTCTTAAAAGAGCCTCATGCTCCCCAAATGGTTAAGAGGACATTCCTTCTTCCATTGTTTCTTTGCCATCTGATTGTTAATATCAAAACATTGGAAATAATTCTTGATATTTCTCACTCACACCATCCCTGTATCCAGTTCACATATTCTCATAAGTTCTTCCACCAAATTCATTCTTAATTTAGTCACTTCCATGAGTTTCCAATGTTATTAACCTAATCAAAGTCATCAAGTTAAAGGTAGCCTTTCTCATGACTGGATTATTTCATTTTAACTGGTCCCTAGTCTTTTTGTTCCTTTCTTATCCCTTCCAAACAATAAAGGCAGATTTCCTTTTAATATAGAAAATAGGATTATATGACTTCCAAACTTAAATGATTAATAACTTACTTTTCATTTTTAGATCATATTTATTTAAAGTTAATTAGTATGACACACAAGATCGTACATTCAGGACCATTATACCTCTAATGTAACTGTACCAAATCCCTCTGATCTTCATCCTTCAGGCTCTGCAATCTGTTCTTCAAACAAACTAACCTGCTTCCCAGAGAGCTGTTGAAAATGATTTTGCTTTTACCTTACATGTTTTCCTCTCACTGATCACCCTTTCAAAATACTTTTTAAATTACTTTGAAAATATTGCTGACGATCATTAGCATATGTATTCAGACTTCTAAAAAGAACATTATAGATTAGTTTCTGGCCAAGCTAATTTATTTGCATTTGTTATTTATGTGGGTTTTATCTTTCATATGTGCATAACATCTATATTGCCTCGCTAATCAAACTAAGGAAGGTACTACTAGTTTTTATTACCTAGATTGAAATGGGCTAAGCCCCTGCTGGCTTGATTGATAAATCCCTGTCTCTTCTCCACCATCAATCAGTTCCCCAAAATGTTTTTTAAGGATGTATAAAAGAGAGACATCCGCCATGTTAAGTAGTAAAGGTAACATCAATTTAAAATTTTCTTTCTACCAGGAGCTGGTTTATTTCAATGGTCTTCCTCTTGCATTCTGGCTTCTCCATCTAATATATTTAATTTGTCCTTGAAAATGCTGAAGGTTGATAAGTATTCACACTACCTCTGGTGCCCAGCATGAGGTTACTATTACCCATTCCAAGTATATAGGTTCTCTATTTATACTAAATATATACTATATGTATATTTAAAGTATATATAGTATATATAAAGATAACCTAAAGATAACCTTCTCTATTTCTTCTAGAACAGTAATGGATTCTATAACAAGTAGTGTTAGTGATCTCCACATCTTGCCATACTTTAACCTCTTGATCCCAGACCTTTATTCCTTATAAACATATAAAAATATCAGCTTTTAACATTTACCTTAATATATTACAATCAAATATTCAATTTAGAGTGCTCTGAATTCCACATAACGGAAATATCTAACTCAAATTAACTTAAAAGCATAATCCCAAAAATTTGGAGTGCAAAGTTTATGTAAGAAATTCGAAGCACAGAAAATGATATGGTAAATAGATAAATACAATAAACTGATAAATAGAAAAACTGCTGGTTAATTTATCTTCCCATTTGCCAATTGCCATATGCATGTATACATGCACACAGTACTGTATGTTTCTTTCTTTTTTTTTTTTTAATTTTATTTATTTATTTATTTGAGAGAGAGAGAATGAGAGAAAGAACATAAGAAGGGGGATGGTCAGAGGGAGAAGCGGGCTCCTCGCTAAGCAGGGAGCCTGATATGGGATTCAAACCTGGGACTCCAGGATCAGGATCTGAGCCAAAGTCAGTTGCCTAACCACCTGAGCCACCCAGGCACCCCCATATATGTTTCAATAAAGATTATGGACAACTTAATATAACATCATAATTCCTCTTATTTGAGTATAAATAAAGGAAGACATTAAAGTTCCAAATCTATATATATCAAAAATAATATTAAATTTATATAAAGCAAAACTTGATAAGACTAACAGAACATAAACAAATGCAAAAACATGTCACAAAATTTCATCTTCCTGTCTACTGAAACTAAAGAAAATGAAAATATATAAAAAGCTAATCAAACACAAATAATAATAAAGATGAAAATAATACAGAAAATTAAATAATTGAAATATGGAAGAAAAGAGAATATCTTGAAAGAGACTCCCATATATGGAATCAACTTATCTATGGTGTAATCAATATGGCTGTGTAGTGAGAAAATGATCATCTTCTTAATAATTAGTGTTGAAGCAATTGTATCATTAGGAGGGAAAACTGGATTTCTAAATCATGACATTTATAAATACCAATCTTAGCTGGATTGTGAATATAAATGTAACAGATAAAGCAATAAACTTTCAGAAGAAAACATAAAATATCTTATGACAGATGGTAAACAAAAATTTTGCAGAGCACAAAAATAGTAATCCTAAAAGAAAAAATTATAACATTGACAGTATTAGTGATTAGATCTTCTGGTCATCAAATGTTCTAGTGATACAGTAAAAAAAGCTCAGAGAGAGAGAATGCTGGTAACTGACAAATGACTGATTTTCACAGTATACAAAGAACCCATAAACATTAATGAGATACAGCTACAGTACTACAGTAGCAAAAAAAGGCTAAAAAACGTACCAAGCACTTCACATTAGAGAGATTATCTAAATAGATAACCACATGATACATAAAAAGCTATTTCATTTTATTAGTCATTAAGGAGCTAAAAATTAAAGGCACAATGATATACAACTACACACTTGTCAGAATATCTAATAGTAATTCCGAGTATTACTGAGACTGTGTAACAACTTCAAGTCTCTTATACAGCTGGTTGGAAAGTAGAGAGGTAAAACTGTGACCTAATTATGCTATGATCCAGCAATTCTAACCCTAGTTATATGGTCAGCAGAAATACACACATATTCACTAAAATCAATTATTAGAATGTTCATAGCAAGGATATTAGGAATTGACAAAAGCAATGAGAATGAAGAAAGTAGAACTTTCTATGTTGATACGGATATTACCTACAAATATGATGTTGAACAAAAGAAAAAATACACAAAATACATCAAATGTTCAAAAATCACTCAACTAAAGTATTAAAATAACAACATTAATTTATGATGTTAGAAATCAGGATAGTGGTTATCTTGGAAGACTTAGTAACTGGAAAAGGTACAAGGATGTTTCTGGAGTTCTGAGGATGTTGATTTA
This sequence comes from Taxidea taxus jeffersonii, assembly GCA_003697995.1. NCBI lineage: Eukaryota > Metazoa > Chordata > Mammalia > Carnivora > Mustelidae > Taxidea > Taxidea taxus. The sequence goes on from ML108686.1 coordinate 8,570, forward strand.
TTAATTTGAGGGCTCATGGCCTGTGCTCAGGTTGTGAAAATTCATACAGCCATATATTTGTGATTTCTGTATTTTTACTTTGATATGAAATTTATATGGAACATACTGCAATGTACTAAAAGTTACCAAATAATAAAATGGTGTTATCAGTTGGTTTCTACATGTTATTTAGATAAAGCCACAATATTTTAAAACTGTGACTAAAACAACCTATCTTGCAATTCGAAGAAAGGAATCCAGAAAAAATATCTTTAGACTTCAATCCAGATATTGCATAGTTGATACTATTATATTATCAATTTGTCCATGATATCATGTTAATATGTTTTTCCATAGTAGATTCAATTTGTTCTGCCAAGCTACAAAATAAGCTAATCAATGTCAAATAACCAGCAGCCAAATGGAATTATCGTTGAATGAGTTTTGTAAGAAAAAACCAAAAACCATTTAAAATGAGCCAAAAATAATATTCTTACTAAATCAGAGATCCAAATTTTATGCCACAGTAGACTGTAAATTAGCTCAGTTTCAGTAAGGTGTGAGAGAAATGCAGAGTTGTTAAATTGACATGAAAAAATGATAAGTTTAAGAAATCTCATAATTCAAATTAATTGATGTTGATTACTTCAGAAACTGAAGTGCAAGAAAGAAAAATAGCTAGAAGGAGAGATGTTGAAAAGTAAAATTATAAAATGAAATCCTGGAGTTAGCCATATGTCTAAAAGTCTATGGGGAACAAATTTCTTAATTATAACTAGGAGAATGTGGGAAATGTTCAGATTATTATATATCTTGTGAACAAATTTTAAAATAAATCTGAAACCTATATCAGAAGGATACAAAGTTATAATCCTATAGAACTAAGAAAAATTAGAGAATTTCTCATGAAATAGAAATGCTAAGGCTTTAGAAAATGGAGCACATCAGATGTGGCATATTGGATACCAGGGATAAAGGTAATAAGACAATTGCACAAAAAATGGAAATCTAGTTGAGATAAAATTATAGCTATGTCATCGAAAATGCCAAGTAAAGTGAATATATCACTGAAATAAAAGTTTCAAGAAGACTTTACTAGCAATAACTAGTTGTTGTATCTGCCAACTATGAACCAGAGAAAAGATGGATACCTTTGAAATGTCTTACTGAATAAAAATCCCAAATGTTACTCAAATAGTGATATGTGAATATATAGCATAATTTTTGGTTAAAACTAAAATAAGAAATTACAATAAGAATAGATACAAACATCCTTTTTTTGCTTGAAGTATATTTATATCAATCAGCAATTGGACTTATTAACTCACTAATTATTAAAAACAGTGTGTTTAAAATCTACAGAGCTACTGATTAGCAACCATACTTCTATTTTTTCATATGGAACTCTTCACATGCAATCTAAGAAGAGATTTTTGCTGAATTTAAGGTAATATTCTACATATTAAAGGTTTTATTGTATTCAAATTAAATAAAATAACATGACGATTCAGGGGAAAAGTGAATTTTATTATATTAGATAGATCTGGGGAGTAGACACATTTTATTTCTGAAATCAGAAACATTAAGTACCAACCCAATGCATGCATTGTTGAATAAATTAATGACAATATTAATAAAGGACCTTCATAAAACACAGTTACATTCCACTTGAACATACTTATATTTTTAACAGAGGAGATAACATTAGTCTTTTACAAAACATATCAATTAGAAAAATAATTGTAACAATGCAATTAAAATATTATATTATTTAATATACTGTAATATAATATCAATTTCTTTGCTATAAAAGCAAAGCACAAAAAGCACTATATGCATAGTGCACATACACATACACACAAACCATGCATAGGAAGTGGGAGAGAAAGAGAAAACTTACACTGATAAAAATACAGTCCTATAAAAATTAATTTTTCTTTCTCTTTTGCCCTTTTTGCATATATGTATTTTTTAATTAATATATTATTAAGTGCAAAGCTTTAGTAAATTCAATAAATATTAAAAGAACTTATTTCATTTACTTATTAAATAAAAGGGAGACTGGGAAGAGCAGGAAGAAAAAGAGGTGAACATATTCATAGAAAATCGAAACAAAAATATGCATTAATATAAAATAGACTATAACAAGAGTTTCAAAGCAATGGACTGCAATATAGTGTCATGAATGCATTTTGCATAATATAAATGTAGCATAAATAACATTCTTCAACATATTTATGGTTAAGTAAATGAGAGCCATGGGCAACAGTTAATACCTATTTTATGTGATTTTTAAAGTTCTTTGAACACCTTTAAATGTGTACATTTTTAGCCACTTTAAAATAAAATGGCTTAACTTTCTTTAGGCAACATATCATTTTAAAGCTCTGTGTTAACCGTAATTGCTTTGAAATGATCCCCCCATTCTAAAACTCATTAAGCTCCAGCAACATTTTATCTCCAAGCAAAGCTTGCAGAAAAAATTTCCAACATTTTTTTTCCTCTAACCCAGATTGTCCTCTGGGTAGAATATACGAATGGTAAGTCAAGGTTTATCGAATATATTGACAAGTTTGGATACACAATTTGAGAGTAGGAGCCAGAGGTAATAAAATTTTTCTATATAATAGTGAAGTAGGAACTTGAAGCTAGGGGATAAAGATCAAAAGTTGTGATTGTGTGTGTGTGTGTTTGTGTGTGTGTGTGTGCACGTGCACGCATGTGTATACATATATTTATATGAGAGAGACAGAGAGAGATTTTAAGATGTTGACTCATGTGATCCTATACGTTTAGTGAGTCCATGATCTAATGGGGGATCCCAGGAGGCTGGAGACTCAAGTAAGAGTTGAAGTTTAAATCCAAAAAATCTGATTGAACACCTTTTTTCTCCAGGATGGTCTTTCTTCTATTAAGGCTCTCAACTATTTGGATGAGGTCCAGCTATATTATGGAGGGAAATGTGCTTTACTCAAAGTCTACAGACTTAAATCTGAATTTTATTCCAAAATATTTTCACATAGACATCCAGAATAATGTTTGACCATATATCTGGGGACAATGGTCCAGCCAAGTTGCACATAAAATTAACCATCATACACGGAGAGCCAGGATCTCAGTGAGTCCAAGTACTGAAAGACAAGTGGTCAGAGAATGATACAGCCTGTTGGCTGGGCAGCCAATGAGGAATTTTGGAGATCATAAATATCTATTTCAGATCCTTTGATTTTTGGATTTTTTCCTGAATACCTTCCTCCACTTCTGTCCTATGTAATTATGAAAAATAGCCACTTTATTCGCTAATATATTTGAGTGAATGGGGAAGAATCTAACTAGGGCACACTATTGTGTTAGTCTGTGCTAAAATGTGTGATACATACATCGTCCACTAAAATCCTCCACAATCATAAGTTTGTAGGTGGACTTAGCTGCTTAGATAGAGTACATATCTTAGATTCTCACTGATAGATGCAGTCATGCATTTAGGTTCTCCTCACAGGAAATAAACCATTTGCAACTATCACCTTTAAGAGAAGATACGTGTTCCCTTCAGACATGTTCCCCTTCCTGACAACAGTAATCTTGTGCATTTAAGTTGGATTTAATCACAGAAATGACACCAATGTCTTCAAACATTTTGGTTTCTTCTCACATTTAAAAATGATTAAGGGCCTCAAGAGTTTGTATTTATGTGGGTCATATCTATCAACATTTGCATTTTTTAGACATCAGAAGGGGAGATGAACCATGAAAGACTGTGGATAAACTGAAGGTTTTGGAAGGGAGGGGGGTAAGGGGATGGGTGAGCCTGGTGGTGGGTATTAAGGAGGGAACGTATTTCATAGAGCACTGGGTGTGGTGCATAAACAACGAATCCTGAAACACTGAAAAAAACATTAAATTAAGGTGTTAAAAACAATGAAAAAACATTAAAAATGTGGATATATTTATTAATTTGAAATAACAATGAATCCATTATGTGCTAATGTAAATGGCACACTTTTATGAAAAAATTATATTCGCAAACAAAAATTAGTGCAAAGAATAGCACTGTTTTCCCTTATTCAAATTTCACTAATGCCTGGCTTAATAGGAGACATCTGAATTGTCATTTCTAATTTTTTAAAGAATTTATTTATTTATTTGAGAGAGACAGAGATAAAGAGAGAGAGCACCAGTGAGGAGGAGAGGGAGAAACAGCCTCCCCACTGAGTAGGGAGCCAGTGTGGGACTCCATCCCAAGACCCTGGGATCATGACCTGATGCTTAACTGACTGACCCATCTGGTTGCCCCACTAATTCTTTTTTTTTTTTTTTAAGATTTTATTTACTTATTTTGAGAGACAGAGTGAGGGTACACACATGCAAGCTTGTGCATGCGTGGGGGGAGGGGCAGAGGGAGAGAAAGAATCACAAGCAGAATCCCTTCAGTGTGTGGAGCCTGACAAGGGGCTCGATCTCATGACCAAAGATCATGAACTGAGCAGAAACCAAGACTTGGACTCCCAGCTGACTAAGCCACCTGGGTGCCCCTCCTTTCTAATTCTTCATTCAACCTGTTATCACATATAAGTTTTTGATCAAACAATTTGAAGAAAATTTGGTTTTACACAGATATGCAGTTGGAAAAATATATTTTAATAGCCCCTGGATTCTATGGACCACATGTTGGGAACCCCTGTTCTAAAGGGTGTTGGCAACCTCAAATGAAAGAAATAAAATTTTTATTCATTCAGATACTAACGTGCAGGGATCTTGGTTTTAATAGTTATTCTCATAAAAGGCAAAAGCACAATTCTCAAAATATAGAAAAATATCTTTATACACCCAAAATTCGTATGTTGGAATCCTAATATATGGGTACTGTATGGTACTATAAGGTGGAACCATTGGGGTTAAGTCATGAAGGTAGAGTCTTCATGAATGGGATAAATGCCCTTGGAAAAGAGATCCCAGAGAACTCTGTTATCCTTTCTACCATATGAGGACAAAGAAAGAAGATGACCATCTATGGCCCAGAAGTGGGCCCTTAAAACTTCCAGCCTCCAGAACTGTGAGAAATAAATGTTTATTGTTTAAGCCACCATGCCATGGTACTTTTTTATGATAGGAACCCTAATGTACTAAGGTGAGGAATAATGAAATTTTTCCAGATAGTAGAACCAGGGCTGTCTAGATGGACTAAGGAACAAATTTATTTCACTTTTATGGTAGGAAGCTCCATAATTCCTGTGTGAGTTTTCTAATTATTATCAATTGACAATGGTTTCCCAGTTTTCCCATTTTTAATTGGATGCTTATTAAAGTTATCTGCACACTATATACTAAGAGGAATAACTACTTTGGGCTACTATATATTAAAAGTGGTTGAAATTTGGGAGGTCATGAGAAGCTACATATAAACTAAAAGAGATGTTTCCACATCATCTAGATAATTGAAATTTTATATATGGAATTTTGTTTTTCTCATTTTATTAGGAAGTAAAAAAATGTGTTCTAACCATGGGAAAAAGGAATGTCATGAGAAAACTATGGTGAGACCATTATCATCATCATCACACACACACACACACACACACACACACACACACACACAATTCTTTCCCTCTTCCTGTTTAGAATTTTAGTTATTGGGGCACAAAGCTTTTCAGGAAAACTTTATTACCCACTATTCTTTGCTGTTAGGCCAGTGGAATATAATGAGAAGTAATGTACATGTATTAGTGATAACTCAGAATCCTAAGTCATTGATTTACTTCTCTCTGTTTCTCCATCCATTTGAACAGCTTGATAATAATAATCCCCTAGAAGGTGGTGGAGCCAAGCAATGGAAGAAACTTGAGCCCTTAAGAGTCTATACAAAGTAGAGAAGTATGCAGATCTTGACCATTCACATCAAATCACCTACATAACAATAAAAAATTTCTTTTAAATAATCAATGAATTTGTGTGAGTCTTTGTTATACTAGCTTAGCTTTTGTTCTAACCACTGCAGGGTGGTATAAATATAACATTTGATATTGCAGAAGCCAGAGTTGAAAAAACATAAAATTCAAGATTCAGGGAATTTACAGAAATCTTTGAAAAGCTTAAGAGTTGAAAACACTATAAAATTAGAGGTTAATGTTGAATCATGCTTCGTTATAAAGAGTGATAGTTCCTTTGTGTTAAATGTGTCTTGCAAGTAAAACACCATGCTGTATTTTATCTCCCTGCTTTGTGTATGGTGTGGAATTGGACAAGAAACAGAGATTGGGTTAGATTTAGCAACTGAGTGAAATCCAGAAATTAAGTGAAAGTCAGTTATACAGTGCTGGTTATTTGATAAAACCACAAATAGAATTTTTAAACACCTTTTAGATTACTGTTAAAATTCAGTGTTGAATTAAAATGGTTATTTTTCTAACACCCCCATTTCAATCACACATATATATCACTCTCACCTTGGTTTTCAAAACACAGGGGGGAAAAGTATGCTACTTCCAAAGATGTTATTAGTTAGAGGATTCTGAGTGTTAAGAGACCCAATAGAAAATTTGAGCTGAAGATTATAGTGAAGTAAACCAAGAGAAATTGCTTTTTTTCTATGTCCTTCTAAATGTTAAATGTTAAAAAAGAAAACAAAACAAAAATAAAACTGAGATGCATACTCTACAGTTAGTAAGTTGGCATCATAATACTAGTGATAGCTATTTTTTCTTTGTATGCTCACAATTAATGCAAAACTATGTTTTAATCTTGATCAACAGAAAAAAATAACACCTACAGAACCAATGAAAAATGATTATAATGTTACATTGGACATGTTTAGAGAGTCTATTATTAAGTAACAAGGTCCTATCTGAATTTATGCTAAATGCAGATCTGGATCTGATTTCCACTAGCTACTAAGATTGTGATTACTGGAATAGTAGTAGTTTTTTTGTTTTTATTTGTCTTTAAAGATGAAAAGGCAATATTATAAGCTACACTAGAGGAGTTGAGTAGGCTGTACAAAGCAAAAGAAATCATGAAGTTGGGAGGTATTCAGAAGAATACAGACAGATTTTGGACAATGGGAGTTACTACTTGATCTCAAGGAGGAGAAAAAAAGCAATTTAAAACACAATACAAGTTACATTAAAGAAAAAAAGAAATGGAATTTTCTGGCTACTACATGAACAAGTTCCTTCTCAAGTAAAACTGTCTATAAAATATATTGTGATAGAGAACTTTAGTATATGGTGTTGTGGCAATCCTGTAAATCTTAAAAAACACAAACACAAAAACATTATTTTTATTCAATATATAGAGCACATTTGGGGTATATTACTGTGCATGATATATGTGAAAGTGCTGCAAATCTTTTTTCTTAAGGTCTTTTGGTTGCTTAGTAACAGAAGAATGGAAGGAGTGGTAAAAATAGGTCACCATTAAGTGAGGGATTTTCTTGTTTTTTTATATCAGGAAATATTATTTGAGGATAATAATAGATATAAATCATGGATATGCTGTTCATTGCCCTGAGACAGCTCAAATTCTGTGAGCATTACTATTTTTTTTCTATCATTTGTCAACCCTTTTTTACCCTTTTGGGGAGATGTTAAACATAAAGTAAGGCATTTCTCTTGCTTCTATAAATGTTAACAGTTTTTCTTAATAGCCTATGAGTACTTCAAATTATATATGAAAGGAAATAACACTCATCGCACAGTTAGAAGTACTGCCAATGTTTATCACAACAATAACTATTTTGGGACTTCCAAATTCAAAAGAGTTATTCTTTTCCTGCAAACAAAATAAAATATAAAATGTATTACTTAATTAAGTTTTGATTTTATGTTAATGGTAAATGTAAGTATCTAGGACATTTAATTTAAACTGATTTAAGTAATCAGTTTGCAGGTGTGCTACATTAATTATAATCACATTAGTTTAGTGATATTCTAATTATGTGTTTGTTTACATAACACAGTTCAGCATGAAATCATTGAGGATTTATTTTCTTAGATCTGAGAAAAAAACAACAGCACTATAATGATTTATTTTCCAAAATAAAAAGAGATGACTTTGGATTCTGCTTCCAAATACCCAGATAACAATTATTAAATGTAAACAGTGTAGATTAAAAACAAACAAAAGCAAATATCTGAAGGAACTGGAGAACAACCAAAGGAAAATAAAAAAGCAAAACTAGAAATGAATAGATACTTAAATGGAAACTATACAATGGAATATTTGCATAGATATGACTTTCCACATGAAAGCATAGCTTGGTTGTACACCAGAGGGCACACAGAAATCCAGCACAAGGCTATATAGTGTTGCTGGTTGAAACTGAAAGCTGGATGTAACAAATTGAAGAGCTTCCAGAGCTGTTGTGAAATGAGGGGTCAGATTCCAGTAAGGGAAGGATCATAAGAGGGGAAAAGTGCCACATAAATGGGAGAGAAAACAGGGTTCTAAAGGGAAAAGTTGAAAGACCAAAAAACTAAGCAAAGAGTTCAGTAGCTGCCTACAACAAAGACAATGCTTGGATTTTGAGTCCAGTCAAGATAAATATCAGGTAGACCAAAAAATCAATACATGTAAGAAAATAACAGAATCAAAAGTTTCTAAAAATCAGACATTCGCAATGCCTAGTCTACACTGAGAAAAAGAACAAGCAAAAATACTAGACATTAGAAGAAACAGTAAGCTACAGTTAAGATGAAACAGTCAATAAAAACTGACCCTGAATTGGAGAATGGATTAGAATTAGCAGTTAAGAAGTTAAAGCAATATGGGATGCCTAGGCGTCTCAATAGGTTAAGCATCTTCATTTCCCTCAGGTTATGATCCCAGCCAGAGTCCTGGGATCAAGGTCTCTTGGGATTCCTGTTTAGCGGGTAGCCTGCTTCTCCCTCTCCCCCATGCTCATGCTCTCTCTCTCACTATCTCTGTCTTTCAAATAAATTAATAAAGCCTTTGAAAAAAAGAGAAGTTACGCAAAATATATTTATAGTGAATTTGTAGGTTGGTAACTGCAGTAGAGAAATGAAAACTATTAAAAACCAACAACAACAAAAATGTAAATTGTAGAACAAAATTGTGAAGTACCTGAAAAGAAAAATCCAATGGATAAAAAGAACAATAGACTGGAGATAGAAAAAAAAATGGGTAATTGAAATTGATGATAATCCATAGATTTCCAATTTAAAGGAGAGATTTTTTTTAAAAATTAAAGATTTTATTTATTTATTTTAGAGAGTGAGTACATGCCTGTGAGCAGGGGAAGGGGCAGAGGGGGAGAGAGGAGGAGAGATATAATTTCAAGTGGACTCTGCCCACCAAGTGCAGAGTCCAGCGGAGGGATTCATTTCAGGACCCTGAGATCATGACCTGAGCTGAAACCAAGACCTGGGCACTTAACCAACTGAGCCACCAGGCACCCATAAAGGACTGATTTTTTTTTTTTTTAAGATTTTATTTATTTATTTGACGGAGAGAGAGAGATCACAAGCAGGCAGAGAAGCAGGCAGAGAGAGAGGAAAGGAAGCAGGCTCCCTGCTGAGCAGAGAGCCAGATGCAGGGCTCAATCCCAGGACCCTGGGATCATGACCTGGGCCAGAGGCAGAGGTTTAACCCACTGAGCCACCCAGGCACCCCAAGGACCGATTTTTTTTTAAAAGATTAAAAAATAACAGATCATCACTAATATGAATATCAAACAGCTAATATTTAACATACGTATCTTTAGACTTCTAGAACAATGGGGAAGAAAACAAAATGTATTTAAAAATAAAGGCTGGAAAGTTCTCAAATTTTATGAAAAACATAAACTTTCATATACAAGAAGCCCAGCAAACCCAAAGCAAAATAAATAGAAAGAAATAAATAGCAAGATAAATTGGTGTAACATATTACACTGATTAAAAAAGATAATTTTTTGAAAGCAGTTAGACAAAAACACTACAGTATATACAAAGGAATAATGATACAAAGGGTTACTCATTTTTATATACAAAAACAACTTAGAGACAGAAGACAGTGGAATGGAATCATTAAAATTCTTAAGGAAGAGGCACCTGGGTGTCTCAGACACTTAAGTGTCTGTCTTCCTTTGGCTCAGGCCATGATTCCAGGGTCCTGGGATTGAGTTCCTCATCAGGCTCCCTGCTCTTCAGGGAGTCCGCTTCTACCTTCGCCCTTCCTCCCACCCATTCTCTCAATCTCTCTCCCAGTCTCTCTAAAAAATAAAGATTTAAATTTTTTTAAGGAAAAATATGTCAACATATAATTCCATTTTTATTTTCAAAACTTTCAAAACAGGCTAACAATTTGTTAATGCCTGCTTTCTCAAAGAATTAATCATCATCAAAACAGAGTTACAAGAAATTTGAAAGCAAAACCTCTAGGGTGAACTAAAATAAAAATGGATGGGAACTTATTTTTATAGGAAATAATGAAGAATACAAAGAATAATAAATGATAATAACACACAAAAGGCTATAAAGTTCTGCTTCCATTATTTAAAATATACTTTATTCCTTAAATGAAATAATACTACCTTGTGTTAAGGAAGTTATAAAGTATTTAAGTAGATATATGATAGATATATGATTCATAACAGCCATAAAACTATCCATTGGTCTAAGTAGAACTATATTGAATCAGGCTCCTCACATTTAAATTGTATTGAACTATATTCAATCAGGCTCCTCACATCTAAATTAACTTTGAAGTATTTACTCTAAATTGACTTTGAAAAAGAGCATTTTTTCTTCCTAAAACTAATATAAGAAATAGTGCAAAAATAATTTAAAAACTAATAGAATAATTAAAATTCCATACTAACTGTACTCACTTTAAATCAAAAGAAGACAGGAAAAGAGGAAGGAACAGAGGGACAAAAGACAATATTTCTGCTTCTGATTCTGATGGATTAAAATGGACTCAGTTTACTTTCTCACCTGAAACAACTTAAGACCCAGAAAAATTATATGAAACATAGTTTCCAAGACCTTGAATATCAAGCAAAAAAGTACAGCCATTTCTGAAAAGACAGGAAACAAATGAAGTAAACTCAGTAATTGTCCCATCTTACTGCTATGAGAGAATTTCCAGGTTGAGGTGCAGGAAGGGGAAAACCCAGAATTGGCCCAATAATTCTTAGAATAGAGGGGATGGAGGTGAAAACCTAGGAAGATCAAGTGGTTAAAGCATTCATAACAAAGTACTAGAGAGAAAAATATTAAAAGGGAGAGAATTCTAGAGATCTGCAGAGGGTCCTCCTGAAATATTCTGTAGAGTAGTGACCACTGCACACCTTTGAAGAAAGTAACTGATGCTGAGGATAGAACCACCTGAATTCGTTAAAGGAAATAGAGTGGATTTAAAAAGACCCAATTAATTGTTGGTACAGAAAAAAATTATATAATGGTAACACTACTCAAGATAAAACTGGCTTGGCCCTCTCAATATATTTAAAAAAATAGATTTCAAAGCAAATAATATTAACAGGGATAAGGGATGATATTTGATAATGAAATAGGTACTGATTTATCAAGAAAATATAATAGTACCAAATGTTTATGCATCTAATAGCAAAATTAAACAATACAAGAAAAGAAATGTCATGGAATTTCAAGGAGAAATTTTAAAAATCCACAAACTTTGACAAATATTTAAATAACTCTTTCCCAGTAATTGGGAGACAAAGTGAGAAATTAGTAAGGATACAGAATGGCACTGCCAACAACACTACCAATGGAACTGATGTACCATTTATAGAAAACTTTACCCAATTATTGCAGAATACACATTTTTTTTAATGAACATCATTTATCAAGAAAGACCATATTCTGGGACATAAAATAAATCTTAAATCTCAGTAAGTTAGAACAGATTCAAGTCATTAAAGTATGCCTTTCAAACACCATGGAATTAAGTTTAAAGCAATACCAGAAATCTCTGGAAAAACCCTTGTATTGGGGATCTCCAGAGAAATAGAATCAATAGGGATGAGAGACAGAGAGAGAGAGAGAGAGAGAGAGAGAGATTATTATAAGGTTTATTATAAAATGTATTATAAAAAATGGGCTCACATGATTATAAGTACCCAAAATCTGTCATCTGGAAGTCTGAGACTTAAGTGAGCCTGTGATGTAGTTCCAGTTGGAGTCTGAAAGCCTTTGAATCAGGAAAACCAAAGGTGTAATTCAAGTCTGAGAACTGGGGAAGGCCTGTGTTCCAGCTCAACAGACAGAAACAAGAATAGAATTCTCTACTTCAACCTTTTTTTTTTTTTTTTTGGTCCAGGTCCTCAATGCATTAAATGATGCCTGCAGACCCTGAGGAGGGCAATCTCCTTTATTCAATCTACCAAATCAAATGCTAATCTCATCCAGAAACCTCCTCATTGACACTTAGAAATAATGTTTAACTAAACACCTAGGTATCCAGTGGCCCAGCCAAATTGATACATAAAACTAACCATAACAATTTCCAAATAGTGAAAAACTTCAGAATGGGAGAAGACATTTGTAAATAATATATCTGATAAAGGGTTAGTATCCAAGATCTGTAAGAAATTATTAAACTGGACATCCAAAAACCACATAATCCAGTTAAAAAATGAGCAGAAGACATGAACAAGCATTTTTCAAAGAAGATACACAGATGACTAAGAGACACATTAAAAGATCTCAACATTGCTTATTATCAGGGAAACACAAATCAAAACTACAATGAAATATCACCTCACATGTATCACAATGGCTAAAATTAGCAACACAGGGGAAAAATATAGGTTTTGGCAAGGATGCAGAGAAAGGAGAACCCATTTGCACTATAGGTGGGGTGGCAAACTGGTGCAGTATAAAGGTTCCTCAAAAAGTAAAAAATAGAACTACTCTATGACCCAGCGATTCCACTACTAGGTATTCACCCAACGGATACCAAAAATAGTGATTCAAGAGGCACATGCACCCTAATTTTTATGGCAGCATTATTAATGATAGCTAAATTATGGAAAAAGCCCAAATGTCCATTGACTGATGAATGAATAAAAAAGAAGTGGTATATAAGTATATATGTGTGTGTGTATGTATTCATATATATATAAATATAAATAAATAAACAAATATATATATATATATATACTTAGCCATGAAAAAAGAATGAAATCTTGCCATTTGCAACTATGTAGATGGAACCAGAAAGCATTATGTTAAGTGAACTGTCAGTCAGAGAAAGACAAATACTATTTGATTTCACTCATATGTGTGATTTAAGAAACAAAACAAATGAACATGGGGGAAAAGAAAGAGAAATGCAAAGCATAAAATAGACACTTAACTATAGAGAACAAACTGAGGGTTACTGGAGGGGAAGTGGGTGGGGCATGGGCTAAATGGGTGATGGTATTAAGGAATGCAGTTGTTGTGATGAGCACTGGGTATTGTATGTAAGTGATGAATCACTGAATTCTATACCTGAAACTAATATTACAACGAAATAAAAATATGAAACAAAAAAATCTGTTACATGAATAAAAGAGGATGTCATTCTAAAATAAGAGATTTAACTGAACTATCATTAGGCTAATAATAGTAAACATATATATTTATGTATTCATATAAATATTTATTTATCCAATTATTTACTACTTATCTACTACATGTCACCAACAGTGTTAGATGTTGGGATTTTTAAATGAACCAAATGAACATGCACTTTTTGCCTTGAAAATGAACTAAAAGATTCTAA
>ML108686.1:22676-43270 GCA_003697995.1 Taxidea taxus jeffersonii
TGTTTATTTTCACGAGTTCCATTAAACATTTTAATGGAGATTCTAATCAGTGCAATAAGGCAAGAAAAATAAACCAGCAACTAGTTTGCAAAGAAAGGAGTAAATCTTTCTTAATTTATTGATGACATATTTGTCTATGCAGAACATCTGAAAATATCTCCCAAAAAGCTAATAGAACTATATAAGGATTTTAGCCAGATTACAGAATATGAGCTTAAAATACAAAGATCAATTGTATTTACCAATATTAAAGACAAAAATTGAAGAAAAAATGTCATTAACAATAGTTTTAAAATATAGCATATAAACATTTGTCCAGACATAACCTGACAAAATATATATTAGACTTATACACTGAAAATATACCTCGACTCACAGGAAACACATATTTTGGAATAAGGGACAAAAACTTTTTATTACTCATTAGGGAAGACCTGAGAGTGGGGTGGGAAGCAGCCAGAGAATTATCTTGTATTTTTCTTTTTCTTTCTTTATATTTATTTATTTATTTATTTATTTATTTATTTATTTATTTATTTATTTTGTATCTCTTCTTTCAGTCCCCACCCCAAAAGAGTGACCCAGAAGGAGCCAGCTAGCACCTGTATCTGCAATGGATGCACCATAGAAGAAACCTGAATTTAGGAAACATACTATACAGGGCTGCTGATTTTGTCTCCAGAAAGACACAGAAAGAGAATGGGCTTGGGGGAGAGTGTATTGCCCAAATTTCACTTCACAGTGTCCGCAGGATTGGGGGGCAAGTTTGCAAAAAGAACAGTTACTATTCACCCATTTCCTGCAAGTTTAATAAGAACTAATAGCCAAGCAACTGGCAAGAATGATGAGAGTAAGTTTCCATCTCATGAGGAAAATACTATTATAGTAAGAACAGTGAAGTAGAAGATATTAATGCTATCACACCTAACAAAAGTATCCAATCAATACCAATACAACATGTTCAAGGAGGTTGCAAAATTTAGTTCTACTAGAAAACGATCATAGATGCAGAGGTTTCACTTTCAATCAGAGGTCTTTTCAATTCTTAAATTTAGCAAAGACAAAAACAAGTTTTGAAGAATGATGTGAGGGATAAACAGTTTCATAGGATAAATGCAGTTGCAACAGCTTCACTAGATGTGGTCTACTTATTGGAGAAAATCAATACAGATCCTGATCTCTAGCTGCTCAGACGAATTTTTTAATCTCTTCTGATAAACAGAGACTATCAAGATATCATAATTATTAAGCACCATTATTCTGCTAAATGCAATAAAACATGTATAAAATTGTTCATTGGTAATCTACAATAAAATGAATAGAGAACTACCTAGAATAAGATTATTTTCATATTTCTGAAACATAAGATGTAAAACAAAATTCAATATTCTCCTAACACATAGAATAGACTCTACACCTTAAGAATATTCTCTCTATATATAGTGAAGAGAGAGAGAAACAGACAGAATGAATATGAGTTTCTATATTGGGTATGTGTTTGTATCTCATTCAACAGATAGACTATTTGATACAAAAAATAAAATTAAAGCATAGGAACTTCTTTAAGGAAAAAAAACCCTCAAAATTTACTGAGCTGTATAAATGATTATCTAAAAGACTCTTGCAGTGTCTATTCCTAAAATTAGAGTGTTTCATATTGTAATTTTTAAATATCATTTACTTACTATAGGCACACGATGAGGACTTTGAGGAAAGAAAGAAGAAGGGGGTACAGTTGGAATTTTGTTGCTCAAGGTAACATTAAAAATGTTCTGAAGACTCAATTCCATCAGCAGAGTTAAGAAAAATAGGGATGCCTGAATGGTTCAATCAGTTAAGCATCTACCTTCAGCTTAGGTCATGATCCAAGAGTCTTGGGGTCAAGCCCCACATCGGACTCTCTGCTCAGCAGGGAGCCAGCTTCTGCCTTTTCCCTCTGCAGGCCACTCCTGCTGCTTGTTCTCACTCATGCTCTCTCTCTCTCTGTCAAATAAATAAATAAATAAATAAATAAATAAATAATCAATCAATCAATCAATCTTGGGGGGGGGGCTAAGAAAAACAAAGCAAATTTGTCCTTCCCTAAAGAAAAGGCAAGAATGAACCTAGCACTTGAACAAAAGCTAAGGCTTTGTACTCACATTACATGGATGAAGGGGAAGCCCCAGCCCAAACATAATTTTCTCTCCCACAGCATGCACAGTAATCACTGCAATTTACCAAGACTAATGTCACTGTGTCTTCTATACTTGATTATTTGAGATACCAGAAGTCCCAGACCCACCAACGCAATCCTCATTTCCCATGTTTTAGCCCTATAATTCTTCATAGATATTCTTTGCTTTCCACATTCTCCTAACAGTCCCCAACTCCTGAGGCCCTCAGAGTCCATTACTAGAAATATATATAACGTTTTCCACCTCTTCTCTGGATATTTCCTTAGGTTCCTGCTCTGGAAATCTATTTCTTTCCTTAAAACACTTCTTATAAAGCCCTCTATTTTTTTCCCCTTATTTCCCCCCTTAATTCTTGTGCCATTGAACTTGGATGTAGCTAAGTTCTCATGGTCACATTCATGGTCACTTTCCAAGTAATCTTTCTTGCTTCTCATGGTGACTTTCCAAGTGAACTTTCTCCTAATCCTCAGTGGTTGGGTAGTAGCCCTTAGTTTTTAATCTTATGTTGTCAGATTGTATTATATATGAAATACTGTTGGTATGATGTACCAACTAGCAGGATATCACCTTCTTTTTTAATGTGTTTAGTTCTTGGCTCAAGGCATGGTCAGGTCTTCTTCCTTACCTCAGTTTTCACTTCCAGAGTTCATACAACTGAAAACTTGCTATAATCATAAATTCATGTATGCCCACCTTGGAACCACTATATTTTCAACTTGTTTTTTTTTTTTTTTAATTCTGACTCCAATAATTGTTTTCCTACTCCCTTAGCACTGTTCCTCACTTCCTTGAATTTTTTCATTCCACTCTGTTCAATTTAAACTTAATGATAAATCATTATAATCACACTATTTTATATAATATATATGTATGTATATATATATATATACACATATATATATATATATACACACACACATATACTCTCCACTCCCTTACCCTGTTGAAGGAAGAGGACATTACTCAAAAAAGCTAGATTTATTGATTCTAATCAAGGGAGAACTGCATTTGTAGAACACAATATATCCGAATGAAGCAAACTGTGAAACTTATGAAAAATTTAGAGTTTCAGAAGCAAGGATATTTAGGAATGGTGAACTTCATTAGATAAAGTATCATTAAAAAGGTGTGAATTTTTCAAAAGATAAAGTATCATTAAAGAGATGCTGATTGTTGATGAAATTACAAAAGTGAGGAAATGCTAACAGCTGGATGGCATTCAGAGTATTAGTAATTGATGTAGGGTGATCAATGATCAATTAGAATGGGCTTAAACTAAGCTCTGGTGCAATTTTTATTCATTTTTGTATTCTTTTTGTTTGTTTTGGTTTTTAGTTTTTTGGGTTTTTTTAAAGATTTTATTTATTTATTTGAGAGAGAGAGAGAAGATGAGAGAGAGAAAACATGAAAGGAGAGAGGTCAGGGGGAGAAGTAGACTCCCTGCTGAGCAGGGAGCCAGATGTGGATTCCAGATCGCAGATCGCAGGATTCCAGGATCATGACCTGAGCAGAAGGCAGTTTCTTAATCAACTGAGCCACCCAGGCACCCTGTTTTTGTATTCTTATCACAACAGAATAATCAGTCTTTTCTTTTCTTGAGTTTGGAGCATATGGATATTTTTATATTTCTCTTTTCTTATTTTATTTTTTTAATTTGAAAAAAATATGATTAAGTTCAATTATTTCTCTGATATTTGTTTGGAGCTATATGGCTGAATACTCTTGGAGAAAACTGTAAGACTACAATGATAAATTTCATTCCTAATTCATAGTCTGGATGTCAGATGTGATGACACAAAATATTATTTACACCCTTACTCTGCATATTCTTCCACTCTACAAGACCACTATTCCACATCTTCTCTTTCCTCCTTAAGCCCCTAAGACTTTTCCTCCATCCTGACATCATGTTTTCTATTTCACTGAGAAAATTAAATTCATTGGAAGAGAATGCCTATAGTGACTTCTATTAAATTTATGAGTTCACTAGTGTCTTTCCCAACTATTTTGCCTCATTGTCTGTTACACACTAGGTATTCTAAAACTGATCGTTTTTAAAACTATTCTTTCAATTTCAGAAATATATCCTGTTATTTTTTGTTAAGAACAGTGATTTAGAATGCCCTATTCTCTCTCATATCATCAGTTATTTGCTTTGTACCAAATGATTATATTCACTTAACAGACTTACTGTTATTTATCATATTAGAAAAAAAATACACCATTTCTACACCTATTGCTATTGCCCTATGTTTTTGGTTTATTTGGAAAGCCAACACCCTTAATTCTTTATACTTCTTTATATTTGACAGTCTCCAAATCCCTCCAGAGTGGGAGAAAAAAAAAGCGAGAGGTTTATTTCTTAGTTTATTTAGTAGTTTAGAAATATTCTACTTCTCTAGGTGTAGATTAGCCTAAGGAATATAGAACCTGATAATATCAGAGTCTGAGGTTCAGAGTCACACTCTTCAACAAAGCCATTTTCACAAAGAAAAATCTTGGTAACTAATATACAAGTCATTTCCTGATCCAATTATAACTTTCCTCTAAATACTCAACATGTCATGCAGTCAGTTCTCTTTCTTGGAAAACTTGCTGCATCTAACCATGCCAGCCTGAGCAAGATTGTGAGATTATGGGGGAGCAAAGGATCACACTGAACTTTTCTATACCTCTGCTTCTGCTTCTATTTTATGATAAAAATTACACAATGCTTTTATTGCATATCACTACTAGTGTATGTTTATGCTCCTTTATGCAACATTTCCTTCCATATATGTGTTTGTGTATGTATGTGTATGTGTGTATGTTTATCTATCTATCTATATATGACTATATATATATGTATATATATATATATATATATAACATTTTGTGAATCCAGTTTTTGGTAAAATTGTAAATAAAATACTGCAAATTTCCAAAATCCTAACAGATTCATAGGATTTGGACTGGATTCACAAAATGTAATACATATATATATATATATATATATATATATATATATATATATATACATACACACACACACACAGTCATGCATGTATACGTGTCACATATATACATATATGCATATATCACATATACATATATGTATATATATGTGTCATATATACATATATGTATATGTGTATGCATATATGACACATATGCGTATGCGTGTATGTATATATGACATATATATATACATGACTATATATATGTATATGTACATATATATGATTATGAATATGTATATATGACATATATACATATATATGTGTGTATATATGACAAATATACATATACATATATACATGTATATATGTATATCTACATATATATGTTTATGTATATGTATATATGACATATCTACATATATATGTTTATGTATATGTATATATGACATATATACATATATGTGCGTGTGTATGTATATGTACAGCATATATATATGTATATGTACATATATATGTACATGTATATGCATATATATGTATATATATATAACATTTTGTGAATCCAGTCCAAATCCTATGAATCTGGTAGAATTTTAGAAATTTGCAATATTTTATTTACAATTGTACCAAAAACCACAAGATACCTAGGAATAAACCTAACTAAAGAGGTAAAGGATTTGTACTCTAAAAACTACAGAACACCTATGAAAGCAATTGAGAAAGACACAAAGAGATAGGAAGACATCCCATGCTCGTGGGTTGGAAGAATAAATATTGTTAAAATGTCTATGCTACCCAGAACAGTCTACACATTCAATGCAATCCCTATCAAAATAGCACTGACATTTTCCCCAGAGCTGGAACAAACAATCCTAAAATTTGTATGAAAACAGGAAAGACCCCAAATTGCCAGGGGATTGTTGAAAAAGAAACTTGGGCATCACAATTCCAGGCTTTAAGCCCTATTACAAAGCTGTGATAATCAAGACAGCATGGTATTGGCACAAAAACAGACACATAGATCAATGGAACAGAATAGAGAACCCAGAAATGGATCCCCAATTCTATGGTCAACTAATCTTCAACAAAGCAGGAAAAAATAACCGGTGGAAAAAAGACAGCCTCTTCAATAAATGTTTCTGGAAAAATTGGACAGCCACATGCAGAAGAATGAAAGTGGACCATTTCCTTATACCACACACAAAGATAAACTCAAAATGGATGAAAGACCATTTCTTTGAGACAGGAATCCATAGAGGAGAACATCCAAAATCATAGAGGAGAACACAGGCAGCAATATCTTTGACCTCAACTGTGGCAACTTCTTGCAATACACGTTTCTAAAGACAAGGGAAACAAAAGCAAAAATGAACTATTGGGACTTCATCAAGATAAAAAGTTTCTGCATGGCAAAGGAAACCATCAACAAAACTAAAAGGCAACCTGTGGAATGGGAGAAGACGTTTGCAAATGACATATCAGATAAAGGGCTGGTATCCAAGATCTATAAAGAACTTATCAAACTCTACCCCCCCTGAAAAAAAAAACCCTAAAAAAATCCAGTCAAGAAATGGGCAGAAGACATGAACAGATGTTACTGCAAATAAGATATCAGAAAGGTCAGTAGACACAGGAAAAAATGCTCCATATCACTTGTCTTCAGGGAAATACAAATCAAAATCACAATGAGCATTAGAATGGCAAAAATAAGCATGACAGGAAACAACAAATGTTGATGAGAATGTGAAGAAAGGGGAACCCTTTTACACTTCTGGTAGGAATGCAAGCCGATACAGCCACTTTGGAAAACAGTGGCGAGGTTCCTCAAAATGTTAAAAATAGAGCTACCCTATGATCCAGCAATTGCACTAATGGGTATTTATACCAAAGATACAGATGTAGTGAAATGAAGGGGTACCTGCACCCCAATGTTCATAGCAGTGATGTCCACAATAGCCAAACTGTGGCAGGAGCAAAGATGCCCTTCAATAAAGAAGATGTTCATATATAAAGTGTTCATATATACAATGGAATATTACTCAGTCATCAGAAAGGACGAATACCTACCATTTGCATTGGCATGGATGGAACTGGAGGGGATATGTTATATGAAATAAGTCAGTCGGAGAAAGGCAATTATCATATGGTTTCACTCATATATGGAGTAGAGAAATAGAACAGAGGATCATAGGGAAAGGTGGGAGAACTGAATAGGAAGAAATCAGAAAGGGAGAAAAACCATGAGAGACGCTTTAACTCACTGAGCCACCCAGGTGCCCCAATGAGAGACTCTTGACCCTGAGAAACAAACTGAGGGTTGTGGAAGGGAAAGTATGTGGGGGGATGGGGCAACTGGGGGATGGGCATTCAAGAGGGCATGTCACGTGATAAGGACTGGATGTTATATGCAACTGATGAATTATTGAACACTACAGAGAGAGAGAGAGGGAGAGAGAGAGAGACAGACAGACAGACAGACATATATATAGATACACACACCATGGACTATTTCTCAGCCATTACAAAAAGAAATCTTACCATTTCAATTTTTTTTTTTACTATTTCATTTTTTTTTCTTATTTAGGATGGATTTCTGAGATGTATTAATGTGGAAAATGACATTTATGGATGTTTGGAATAAAACACCATCTTTGAAAAATGGGATAAAATAGATTTGGTGATTATGTATTATCTTTAGAGTAACGGTTGAATTTATCTTTTTTTTTTTTTTCCTTTTACAAATTTTGCAACTTGATACTTGAGGGAAAGCCTGTGATGCATTGTCTGGTTTTATTACATAAAGCTGATCTCACTGACTGAGTCATGAGTAGTTGTTCATTTATTCAAAAAGATAATACAAAATCAGATGAGCATTGCTTGAAGTTAGGTGGATTTCTCATATAAAATTATTAGAGGCTGATATTTTCTTTATGTGCAGTCATTTAACCACTGCCTACATTTATTAAATGCTTCCAAGAGAGTTCAAGTTTTTTATTTTCTTTTGATAAGTTTTATTGACTTTTCCCCTAAGATTTCCTCTTTTACATTTAGACCTAGGAATGGTTAGCAAGCAGTCACTGATAGTATCCTCTTATTATCCCTCTCATCTCTACTGCTTCTGTAGTAATTCCTCCACCTACTTTCTTTTCATGTGTTATGTCTTCTCTTTGTTTTCCTGTTATTCTAGTGAGGATATTTCATTTTTGGTACAAATTCATGACATTTTTTGAGAGAACAATTTTCTCAACAGAATGTGAGTATATGAGTAAGTTCATATTTTTCACTCACTCTTAATTTATTATAGTTCTCCTAATTCTATGTGAGCTGTATGGAAATAGAACTTGGCATTTAATTTCCAGAAACTATGGAGTTTAAAATATGGTCAATTTTCTTTAAAAGGAATTACAAAGAATTCAGAGCAATTACCTAAAACTCTTCAAGTCATGGTTAAAACAAATAGAAATAGAGAAAACATCAGAAAAAGCAAAAGTAGAGAAATACCTTAGCAGTTTTCTGGTCCTCTCATAGCTGAACACTTGCCCTGAAGACAGTTACATAGAGTTAATTTTTTTCAGTCCTAAAGGTTGTTAGATTTGTAGGGAGCAGTAAGCCTTCTGGGCTCTGCTACCGTGGGATCTGCATACTAAAGCAACTCTACCAAGGTCGCCCTAACCGCAATATTTGTGCTAAACAAGGTGCCCCACTGTGGTATCTCCTGTCCTGGAACATTTGCAAGATATGCGTTCAGAAATTGTCAAGTTCCTTCACTTGTGACTCTGGCTAACTGCCAACAGAAAGTCACTCCCTTTCGCCGCCAGACCTTTTCTGCCTATACATACCCCCGCAGCTTGACAAATAAACGAGACTTGATCAGAATCCTCTCTTGTCTCCATCTCTCGTGTCTCTTGTCCTTTCATTCTCACTCCCCCTCTAGGGTCTCCGCTGACTACCCACGGGTCGAGTCATAGATTTAGTGACATATATTACAGGGTTTTTTTTTTTAAGAAATCAGACCAGAATAATGATAAATACTATTTATAGTAAATACCATTTGATGACTAAAAAAAATACTTCTTTATCAAAAAATAATCAGAGTAATGAATGACATAAATATATTTACTTCCTTTTCTTAACTGTACTTTCCTGTTAAAGCTGCAAACAACTATTTGAATGCTGTGCTTACCATGATATATTCAGGGTAAGAACAGCACAGATTCACAATATTTTCCAGGCTAGTAAAGTAGTGCTGAGTGAGAAATTAGAGGAAATAATGTACATTTTAAATTTCTGAATAAAAGTGTCATTGAAAAAAATAAGGAACTGTGCATCACAACACTGCTTATCTTAAGAAATCCCACAGTTCTTACAAAAATATGTTAATAGATCCACTCAACACTCCATCCCATGTAAATTATATTCCTCACAAGCCCATAAAACTCTATAATGCCATTAATTTCGTAAATAAAAAATTACATTTTTTCACAAATATGTATTTTTAATTCTTGATTTAGACTTCTGCTCACTTTCAACTTCAAAGATTCCCTGTTCATACACCTAATATGAATGAAAGAAGATCACTCTAATGATCCATAATTTTAATTGGGTTTCAGATGAATAATAGTATGATTATCTCATCCAATTGGTAACATCAATATGCTATAAAGTTTAACTAAATTCATTCAATTTTAACATTAAAAGTCTAGTTTGAAACATTTAAAATCATCAAATGCTAAAATGTTGAAAATGCACATTAATGGTTACTCCCAAAGTAATTATTGAATTTACTAATATGAATATGAAAAAGAAGTGAATGAGATTGTTCCTTACCACTGTTGATTGAAATTGCTCTTGTTGGCATCTAGTAGGAAAGTTCAGAACATGTAATCCCAATTGATTTGCCCTATCTGTAATGTTGATTTTTAAATAAATTGAAGAGTTTTCTGGTCTTTTTAATTTTAAAATAAAATCACACAAATCAGTAAACTTGCAACACACATAAGGCAATTAAAATAATACTAATAATAATTTGATTATCATTTGATATATAAAAAATATGAGAAAATATATGATATAACAAAAAATAGAGCTTTGAAAACACTAATAGAGAATGGTAGAATAGCAAATTTGGAAATAGTGATTAAACTGAAACATTCTCATGAACAATTTATATTACTAAAATAAGGTCAAACAATAAATGGAAAAATTCCAGTTTCATATGATACTTAATGTATCCCTATTAATTTACATTTATACTAACCATGATGGCATATAATAAAGGAAAATCCAAATAAATGGAAGTGAAAATTCCTAAGGAAAATTTCTATTAACCATACCAATAATTGAAATTCAACTATAAGATTCATTTATAATTAGGTAAGAGGCTCCAGTGTAGGTAAAGATCACTTTGATTTATCCCCATTGTTTCTTATTAACTTGAAATTGCAAGGGATATAATAACTAGAATACAAATAAATCATACCTAATATATGTTGGAGTTATCTTGCAAGCCAGCTAGAGACAAATCTCAACTCCCAATTTATGGGTTCAATTCTACATTATCAGAATTAGTTCTTATAATTAAGCAACTATTTAGGGGCATTTATGTTTATAATAAAATAGAAAGTGGAAAATAATTTTATAACATGTGTTGTATCCTAGCACTCACGGTAGCATAAAGGGAAATAGTTGCATGAAAATGCTAAGAGGAGGGGCACCTGGGTGACTCAGTGGGTTAAAGCCTCTGCCTTCAGCTCAGGTCGTGGTCCCAGGGTCCTGGGATCAAGCGCCACATCGGGCTCTCTGCTTGGAGGGGAGTCTGCTTCCTCCTCTCTCTCTCTGCCTGCCTCT
Source organism: Taxidea taxus jeffersonii (assembly GCA_003697995.1). Lineage (NCBI taxonomy): Eukaryota > Metazoa > Chordata > Mammalia > Carnivora > Mustelidae > Taxidea > Taxidea taxus. The sequence goes on from ML108686.1 coordinate 33,640, forward strand.
CTGCCTACTTGTGATCTTTGTTAAACAAATAAATAAAATCTTAAAAAAAAAAGAAAATGCAAAGATGAAAACAAAGGATAATTTTTAAATCGTCATATTAGGAAGAGAAAATTTATTAAGCTCTATCTATTCTCTGGTCTTGTCACAGGACGAAATGGTCAATCCACACCATTATATAGATGACTGGTAGTTAATGCAAATAGAATTGAGGACTGTATTTGAGAGATCAGCACTCAAAACATGTAAGTTGAATGTAAAGAGAGCTAAGGACAACCCATGAGTGTTAAAAATCCCCAGGCCTGAATGAAATATTCACAAAATATAATTGTGGCAACCAGATTCTAGGATGGTCCTGTGCTCATGCCCTCTATTACTGCCCTCACCTCGGGAGTATGGGAAGTTCCTGTGCCTTAAATGTGGCAGTATTGATGTGATGTCACTCTCATGTTTATATTATACTGTTTTATGCTCTGTCACATTAGTATGGATGAGAAAAATGACTCTTCTTTGCTGGCTTTGAAAAATAAGCTTCCATGTTGTGAGTGGGCCAGTGGAGAGTGACATGTTCCAAAGAAATGTGGAAAGCCTCTAGGAGGTGAGTGGCAGGAAAAAAATGGGAGCTCATTCCTTCAGGTCACAAGGAGATAAAATCTTCCAGTAAACTGAAGAAGCATGGAAGCAGATCTTTACTGAAAAACTTCCTGATGTGATGACATCCCTGGAGGATACCTCAACTGAAGCATTGTGAGCAGAGAACTCAGCTAAGCTGTTTTCCAGAACTCTGACTTATAGAAACCGTGAAATAATAAATATGTGTTGTTTTAAGGACTATGTTTGGGTACTTTGTTTCACAGCAGAAGACCATTACAATGATAAAATCTTTACAAAATAAAATATCATAAATGAAAGGGAAAGATTCCTTTATGACTAACTAATAACAGAATATGGATGAAAATTATTTCTATAAGAAATAAGTGAACATTTTAAAATATAAGTAGTTGATTTTCTCCAAATAGGAGAGATGTTGCTTTGATGAAACAGAAACCATTGCAGTTTGAAAAAAAAAAAAAATTGAACAGCTTTAAAAAATGTAGATATGTAAAAGCCTGCTTAAAATTTTTAAAATATGAGAAAAATAAAATTCAGTAGAGTTTCAAATATATTAAAACTTAATTAAATAAAAACAATACAAAACAAACAATACAAACAAAAATTACATTTCTATAGAAATGTAATCAGTTTGTAAGCATAAATGCAAGAACATCTCATAATAGGCAGAAGGTTCTGGGCTTAAATGTGACCTGATTAGCTTACCTTTTAAATTTCATTCATCTCCCACATTCCTTATCCTTTCTACTCTGTTTTATTTCTTTTACCAGCAATTGTCATCTTCAGATTTATTATACATTTTACTTATTCATTATGTTTTTTAACTCTCTATTTCTACTGGAATAAAAGAATAAAGATGCAGAATTTTGGTTTGTTTGTTCATTGATAATATCCCAAATATCTAAAGCAGGGCATAACTCATCCTAAGTGCTCAAGAAATATTTATTCAATGAATGGAAAAAAATAAATATGAAGAGAGAAAAGAACAGTCAGTAATAATGAAACCAGAAGAGATAAAGTCTAGAAGAGAAAAAAAAATGCTTCATAGAAAACATCCATGAGTTGTCAGGGGTTGTTAGTGTATAGATCATCAAAACTCATTAATTTCCTATAAGCACTAGTAGTGAGTGCTTAAAAATAAGAGAATTTGTGTGTAGATGATGAGGCTTGGAAGTTATTTTTCCTATTACTTTTAAATGTTCAATTAGACTTTAATAAGCTTCTATTCAAGTACTGAATTAAATACAATTATATTCATTAGCTAATACTTTTTGTTTATAATATAATAAATGCTAAAATCGAATACGGTATAATTATTAATAATATTTATGAAATGTTTTAGTTCTTATAAAATTGGTGATATAGTACTGCCATTTTACTGATTTATGTGTTATACATTTTAGATTAGCTTTGATCTCATATTTATCAAGCCAAGGAGCTGCTTATCTTTCATTACATTGCAATGCATTTGGTTAATTCAATTTGATAACTTAATAGTTTGCATTTATTTGATGATTTGGAATAGTTATCTGCAGAAAAATTTTGCTTTCCTATTTATTTTGATATGAGTACCTTCCATTCCAAGCTATAAATACGTGAAATACAGCTCACCAGCTCACCTTCACTTTGCTTCATTTTTATTTCATGTTCTCTGTTCCATTTCTTACTGGTTTTTAAATTATTTTTCTATTCCTTGGGAACATCTGTTATTCTTTCTTTTCATGTTCTAAAATGTATTCATTCATCTAAGCAATAGCTTTTGTCAGTTTGGAATATTTTCAATCTGAAGTTTTTTTTTAATTTTCATAACAGTAATTTGTAAACTACACTTATTTATAGTTAAATATGCTTATGCAGGTTATCTCACATTCTAGGAAAGGAAAACACAGGAATTCAGGAAATATAGTCATGCTACTGTGACATCTATTTAAGATAAGTGTGATGACATATTCTGTATTGTAAATTCCTCAAATTCTCTAAAACTTACTAGTAGTATACGTCAAATACCATCATTTAAAATAAAGTCTGCAGTTTTTGTTTTGTTTTATTGATGGATATAAAAACCTCAATCAAATGGCAAGATCTCATCATTTTTTCATGGCCACATAATATTCCATGGTATCTACATTCCACATCTCCTTTATCCATTTGTCTAATGATGGACACTTAGGTTGTTTATTGATCTTGGTTATTGTAAATAATGCTGTAATAAAGATAGGGATGCATATACCTTTTCAAATTCATGTTTTCATTTCCTGTGAGTAAATACATAGTAGTAGAATTCTTGGATCATACCTAGAGAATATTATGCTAAATGAAATAAGTCAGACTGAGAAAGGCAAATACCATATGATTTCATTCATATGTGGAATTTAAAAACAAAACAAATGAATAAACAAACAAAAAGTAGAGTCAGACCTATAATTACAGAGAACAAGCTGATGGTAGCCAGAAGGAAGGAATAGAGTAATGGGTAAAATGGTTGAGGGGGAGTGGGAGATACAGGGATACAATTATGGAATAACTAAGTCAAAAGAATAAAAGGCAAGCATGTAGTTAATGATACTGTAATAGAGTGTATGGTTACAAATGTTAACAGTACTTACAGTACTGCTATGGGATAGGATATATAGAGAAGCTGAATTATTATGTTGTACACCTGAAACAAATGTAACACTGTGTGTCAACTATACTCAGATACAAAAATTTAAAAAGAACCTTCAATTGTATTTTTCATGTTTCAAATAATGCATATATTTTTCTTTAATACTACTTTGTCATGTTTCAGTGGGTATAGATAGCTCTACCCTTATTTTTACTTGCATTCTTCAATGCAAATAATTCTAGGTATGATCATATTCCTTAATTAATGTAAAGGTAATTTTTGAGCATCTAGGGTACTCAATACAAGCATTAGATATATGTAGAATAAAAAATAGAGAGTTATTTCTACCACCAGTGATGTTCTGATCTATCTGAAGATGACACAGATCTAGAATGTAATTGGTCATAAATGCCAAAACATTCAGGGAATAGAGAAACAAACCATACGGTAGATATTTGATGAGGTCACAGATAATGAGGGACACCATTAGATTTTGAAGGTTAGATCATATTAAAATATGAAATGTAAAGAATGAAAGCAGGGAACACAAGTTTGTCCATGGTGAGTTAATATTTTTGATTGACCCTCCCAATGAAAATGGTCAACTTGGAGCTGTTCCCTAACTAGCAAGTACATTATGGAGATAAATATGTATACAAACACATATTATTGTGATATAGAGCAGAATTTCACATAGTATCATAATTGATTTTGTAAATTTAACTAATTGTTACTACTTTCCCCTGCCTTTGTCCCTCCAATTTTTGAAATAAAATGATGAGACAGCTAGAAAATGAAGATTTTTGTTGAAAGCTATAATTAATTTCCTGAGTAAGAAAGAATACATACATGGAATCATAGTTATATAGATTTGAAATTTTATATTTATATTTGGAAAATTGGCATTAATTATGCAATCAACATTGATCTTTATATACTTCCTATTATGCTTACTTCATGTTCAGAGTTTTTAAGATTTATGTAGTATTTTAAAACATTTGTAAGAAAGGACACATATTTCTATTGTTTTTCTACTCAAGGCCAAAAAGGACCAATGATTCCCTTAAGCACTTTAAGTATATAAAACATTTTATTTATTTACTTATCACCATAGTTGACACATAATTTTAATGTTGGAAATAATTGGATTCACTAGAGAATGCCTTTAAAAACGTAAGTAGAGTTTTGGGCAATGTAGTTAATATCAAACATATGATTTTACATGACTTGATAATGTTTCTCTTCTTCAGATTTTATTTGAACAGAAAACTTATTGAATAAAGAAAGAAAGCCACCTTTGTCCTACATAAAGTATTGATGCATGATACTGTCTTTTGGTGTCTATACTACATTACATGGGCTTATTTTCTACCCTTTATCAGTGCAACACTTGCCTACATAACATTACTACACAAATCTTGACATCTGGAGGAACAAATCTAGCCATTATGCTCTTCTTCAAGATTATTAGGGATACTCTTTGATCTTTTTTGTTTGAGATTGCAATGAATTTACCTAGCATTTTGGAAAGATTTACCTTTTTTTCAGTTAAATTTATAAATATGGTGTATACATATTCAAGTTATTAATTAATCTCAGTAAGTTGTATATATGTTAATATAAAACTTGTGAAATTTTGTTGAACTTATTCTACTGTACTTACATCCCAGTATTACTTTAAATTATATGTAATTTCCAATTACCTGTTGCTGATATAAAAGAAAATAAATGCATTGTACACATTGTTATCTAGCTACCAAGCTAAATTCCCTTATTTTTCTCTAGGTTCTATGGAGGTTATTTTGACATCTCACGATACTATTATTACATTTCCATTTATACTTATTTGCATATTTAAACTTTTTAACAGATTAGATCAGATAATGCATAATGCTTGGGCCCAAACTCATCCTTCAGATGAGTACATTGAAACATACAGAGGTACAGCAGTATGACTCTGAAGTCCATGGTTGCCCTTCTACTCAATTAAAACACACACACACACACTTAAACCTAAAACCTTAGGGAAAAAGCTTAGAAGATTCATGGACTAAAGGAGCTATATCATTAAAAAATATTGACACTAGATTAACAAGAATATCATTACATTTATTAAAGTGTGAGGTAAAAGTAGATCAGTAGTAGAGAGAAATTCACAGTTAATACTTGTATTTCCTCATTCATTATCAAATGTTCATTGAGCAAATACTATGTGCCAGGCAATGTTATCTTTGCCAAAATGAGGATTAAAATATGATCTTGCTTAGAATGAAGCTCAAAGAGATAGAAAAAAAAAAAAAAGCATGGACACAAACAATCATTAAGGAAATAATAGTTTGAAGGTCAGAAAGAGAGTAAGAACAGTGTAAAGTAATAGAGCTGATGAAAATAACAAAATTGTTCTTTGAACTATAACCACACTATAGAGACAAAAAGGAGATAATAGAAACTTAAAATCTTATTATACATGAAAACACGTGATTAACTTGACATGCCAGATCCTATTCTGGGAAATAGACCTAACAGGTGAATAAAATACAATATTTCTTGTATTGGATTTTTCAGTTAAAGTTCCAAAACTGACAGCAATAAATAGTAAGTGCCCCACAAATTCTAAAGAGAAGCTGTTCAGCTTAAGCATGCAGGACTTAATAAAGAATGGGTAAACTCCTCATCCACTGCGAGCAGTTATCAAGATACTAGAAATTCAAAGAATGATGAAACAGCATATTAGAATAATGAGACAACTAAGAAAGAGAGGATAGTTTAAGAAACCTAATGATAAAGATTGAGTCTGCAAGAAGGGGAGACTCTCTTGTCATGCCCCTTGTATGGACACTTGCTAGGTGTCAGGAATCCCTGGACCCATCCAGAAGGTACAGTCAAAATGCCACTGAGACTTCACAAACAAAACAAAACAAAATTAATATGTTAATTTAGAAAAAAATATTATTTAAGGCAAAACACACCATTAGATTCGAAGAAATCATTACATAAAGATAAGAGGAAAATTCACCATTAGTATGTAAAATTAATAAATAAAGAATTTAATGTAATAGTAAGGACCTAGAAGATTTGAAAAGTAAAATTAGCTTAATTAATGTAAGTTTAATTTATTTAATGTAAGTATGTGCACACAGGCACACATACAATCCTACATTCAGCAATTAGAGAATACCCATCTTGAGTTTTCAGAGCTATAACACAACTTATTCTTCAGGAGAGAACTGAATTTTTAATGCAAATAGAAATGTGTCTTCTTGACATTTGAAAACTTCTAAACCACCTGTTTCCTTGGAAAAAAATCAAAATTATTGTGAATTGATGCAATACCTTGAATGTACTTACAGGATCTAGTCCCTGATTATATCTTCACCCTCTGCTCTTGTTTTGTTTCTGTTTTGTTACACTTTCAATAGATGTGGACTTTTGATTTCTTGAGGATAAAGTTACTCTTAAATCTATTACTAACAATTTACTCCCACCTCCATCTGAAAAACTCACAGTTCTAATCCATGATCAGCAATTCATGCTTTATAATTCTTCTGAGATACTATTTTTACAGGGAGACTTTCTCTGAATACTAGCCAAGGTCAAAACCCTTAATATATGTTGTCTCAGCACATTCTGCTTACACTTTTGTATTCATGCATAGTCTACAATTGGTTTAATGATCTTTATTTACCCCATAAGTCTTCTTTTTTAAAATATTTATTTCTTGGAGAGAGAGAGAGCAAGCATGATGGGGGGAGCACAGAGAGAGATGGAGAGAGAGAATCTCAAGCAGACTCCTTGCTGAGTGTGGAGCCCCACAAGGGGCTTGATGTCACAACCCTAAGATCACGACCTGAGCCAAAACCAAGACTCTGATACTCAAGGACTGAGCCACCCAGGTGCCCTTCCATAAGGCTTCTTAGAAGTTAATGCCATATTTTCTAAATTTTACATTATGTCTACTGTTCCTAACAAAGGCACATAAGAGAACCTCAGAAATGTTTTGAACTGATAAACAAATTATCACATTGGTAATATGTAAACCATATGTTACATAGAAAATAAATAGTTAGCATTTATAAACATATTTCATAAATCTATTATGAAATTGTATTGTTATACACTTTGCACATACATTTTTAGCTAATTCTAATGCCTCATTTCAGGAACTTTCTTAATCCCAATCCAGTCCCTAATCCCCAATGCAAGTAATACTTCCTTTCTCGTATCTTCATTATCAGCATTTATATTATAACAAATAACAAGACCTACTTTGTTCTATAGCTATTTTCGTGTGCATCTTTATTTCTTATGACTAAATCTCCGGGGACACTGAAAGGGTTTTCATCTTTGTCTAAAGTGGAGTCAAATCTTGCTCATTATCTGTCAACTACAAACTGAATGAGGCCACATATTTTGTAACTATTCCCAAATTATTATATAGGTACTGCAAGTGACCAACAGGGCACTTGGCAAATACGTGAATCTTAATTTGTTAAATGGATTAGTTAAATAAAACAACAAAAAGTAATACATTATTTGAACTTTCCCTAATTTTATTATGATTGAAACTCTTTCCTCTAAATCTAAATGGGGTTTTGGCCGCTGGCTGCTTCCATCTGCCTGATGACCTCCCATGACACTTCATATATATAGCTCACTGAAATCCAGGCCAGTGTGCTGCTGCTTCTTGACTCCTCTTCATTCAAGTTAAATTTCTGGTTCTGAATGAGAGAAGCAGTCTCACTTATTAAAAAGGTTATGTTATTTCAAATGGTAGTGCAAATCCTAGCAATTGTATAACTTTGGCAAGTTGTCAAAATGGTACAAATACCAAATGTATATTTGGCAAATATAACAAAATAGAACAAAAATGGTACTGAAGAACTGTATACACATTGCACACCTGTGAAAATTACAGACAAAATATATCCAATTACTGGCAGATGCTAGGAGTTTAAAGCAAGCCATGAATTACTGTGACTGTTCATCCATGTAATGCTCTCTAGTCCAGGTCTTTGCCCTATGTCTATTTCCAACTCACTGTTTATATCTGATCCAAGAGGATGCTTTATATTTCCTTCACAAATTCCTTCTTCTTAGAATCAATGAAATTAATACAATTTTGATATGTTAAAAATATAAGGTCTAGTGTAACAATGAGTGAATGAAAAAAATGGAAGTCACAACAAAATTCAGAGGAATTAAGAAAAGCTGTATAAAATGAAGAATCATAGTTAATAGGCTAAAAACCTTACTCAGCAGCCTTAATGACTCTGGAAGCGATTTATTTTTGCCCAAAGACATTTTAACATAATAACCTATTTTAACATTACCTTAGCATATCCCATGAGAAATCACTGCAGAGTTTACTAGTGTCACAGAGTTAACATGTACTGATAGGCTTCACTAACCATTCAATATCTGTCAGCTGAAGAAAAAGAATCCTGTGTGCACTGGAGCAGATGCCATAAAAAATGCAAAATTCTGTTAAAATACAGCAACAGTAATAAATGCAAATCCTTTGCCTTTACTGTGAATTACTTTATATGGCATACCAGCGTTTGGTAGTTTTTCCCTCCTCAAGATTACCACAAAAGGGCTGCCTTTTAGTGTTGTGGGCACTAGGATAAGCTTTGTAATGTAAAATATACAGCTATTATTCCAAAACCTAGTGTTCTGATCTGAATTTCTGTGTAACTGCAATTTCAAAATATATCAGTGCATATTGATATATGCAAAGTTCTTTCTATCACAAAGTGACATTTTGAACTGCCTGCAAGTACAATATTTGATTGCTATCAATTAATTGATCTTTGCAATTATGACTTATTACTGTTATCTTCAGAATGGCTGATTCAACCATTCAAAGATTTCTTCAGTTTAAGAAAAAAAAAAAAAAAGGTTAGCTCTTATTACCAGCATATTTTTTGAAAATGGTTGGGTAGTCAGAAAAAACAAATTATCATTTTAGATTGTGGTTTTCTATTTTGGTCCCATTGAAATTGCAAATTTCTCCCACCTGTGCAGTCTTTTCTCACCTAATTTCCTTTGGTCCTATGTGGTTATCAATTAGCCACAAAGCCATTTCTACTAAAACATACCATTAACTGGTGCATTTAGTACAGATTTATAAACCTTAAGCAACTATTTATAATATCAATGGACCAGCATGGGACACAAATAACCAATTTAAAGGCCCTGTATCCTTAAACAAATTCCAGAATGAAAACCAAATAAAATAAGATTCCTATTGATATGTGTGACTCTCAATGGCTGAAGAGTAGTGAGGTACAATTGACAAAAGTGTGTTGAAAATGAATGAAATTAATATTTACTTTTCCAAAAACAAAGTTTTGTGTTGTTGTTATTGCTGTTATTTGGAAAGGATTGTGGTAAAGGAGGGAGAAGTTATTAAAAATA
>ML108687.1:0-48649 GCA_003697995.1 Taxidea taxus jeffersonii
TAATGTAATAGACCAAATAAGACCAAGTAATGATGTAGGAAAGACATTAGGTTTTGAAGCCAATGGCCAAGAAAGAATTCTTGAAATGTCTTTAATGCAAATAGGCTTTAAGTTTCCACCACATTATATTTACTTACTATGTTCCCTTAGATTCCTCTTGGATGTGACAATTTCTAAGACTTCCCCTGTTTTGGATGACCATGCCAATTTTGATGACCTTGACTAATCAAGTATTTTATAGAATGTCTATTAGCATTTGTCTGATATTTTTCATGATTAGACTTAGGTTGTCTAACTTATGATTATTTATTTATTTATTTATTTGTTATTTATTTGAGAGAAAGAGAGAGAGTTGGGGAGGGGCAGAGGGAGAAGGAGAGAGAATCTCAAGCAGACTCCTGCTGAGTGCCAAGTCTGACTCAGGGCTTTATCTTGGGACCTTGAGATCATGATCTGAGCTGAAGTCAAGAGTTGGCCGCTTAACTGACTGAGCCACCCAGATGCCCCAAGGCTGTAGATTTTTCAGAGGACAACCACATATGTAAAGTGTCATTCTCATTCAGTTACATCAAGGGGACATGACATACTATAAACATGACTTGCTACTATTGATATTGACCTTGATCAGCTGTCTGAGATAATATTTATCAGGTTTCTCCACTATAAAATTAACCATTCACCAACTTACACCTAAAGAGTGGGGATTAATGGTTTCCTTTTTTCTACAGAAATTATTTGGAATTCTTCTGTAAGGGAAATTTGTTATTTATTCATTCATTCAATTTTTTGCTATTCAGTTATTCATTCATTCAATCCTTAATATATATCAGTACACACTCATGGATATTTCTTATATAATTTGAGTTATAATCCAATACTACCTCATTTTATTGTTAACACAATACATCTTTGACCATTGAGAGGTCCTTAATTTGTTCTTCTTTCCCTTTGACATATTCCCTTAATGCAGGTTTTGTTTGTATTTTGACCACTTCCTTATTATCTGTCCTACAAAATGCTTCAGGCTCATGTTGTAATTTCCTGCTGTAGCACCAGAATTTTCTTAAGGGAATTCTTATTCCTTTTATTAGAAAATAATATTTAAAATGAAGGTTTAGGAGCTAGTGTGCTCATTTCATTTCTAATATTAATAATGTGTATCTTTCTTCTCTCTTTTATTCTTAGTTATTTTGGCTAGAGATATATCTATTTTAGTAAACTTTTCAAGGACCAGTTTTGGTTTTAGTGATTTTACCTGTTTTTAATTTCATTAATTTACTTCATAGTTTTTGTTATTTACTTTTCTACTGCTTGCCTTACTCTTATATTGTGCTTCTTCCTCTGGTTTCCAACGGTTGATGGTTAGATTGCTGGTTTTAGACCTTCCTTCTATTCTACCATATATATTAATTCTATAAATTTCCCTCTAAACACTGCTTCTACTCCATTCTACACATGTTATTGTATTTTCATTTTCATTTAGTTATTTCTTAAAAATTTCCCTTGAACCTTCTATTTTGATGCATGTGTTCTGTATATGTGTGTTGTTTAATCTCCAAATATTTTCATTTTTTTCAGTTAATACAGTTTAATTCAAATGTCCCCTGAGAACTTATTTTTGCACAATTTCTACTTCTTTTTAAACATTGTTAATGTGTATTATAAGGTCCTGGATTTAGTATATTTTTGTGACTGTCTCATGTGATTTGAAGCGTGTATTTTGCTGTTTTTGAATAAGGTGTTCCATAAAGGTTGATTAAATCAAGTCAATTTATACTGCTTATTAGTACTATTCAAGTAAACTACATCTTTACAGAATTTCTGTTTTCTTGACCTTGTAGTTACTAGAGAAAGTGATGAAGTTTGAATATATACAGTGGATTTGTATAAAGGTCCTTTCTGTGTTTTCATTTTTTTATGCAGACATTTGGCGCTCTATTATTAAGAGTGTACGCCTTAAAGATAGTTAACTCTTCTTGGGTTCACCATAAAGACCCATTACATGAACATCTTCACATAATTCCTTTCTTCATCTCTGTTACATTTCCTTGTTTTGAATTCCACTTTCTCAGAAATTAAAACAGCTACTCCAGTTTTCTTTTGTTTACCATGGTATAACTGGTACTTTACTATTAACTTTTGTCTTTACATGTAAAGCAGGTTTCTATTTTCATCCACTCTTTAATAAAACTACCTCTTTAAATTAGTGTATTTCAATCATATTCAGTGACTATTGATATAGTTGGTTTCATATCTATCATAGTTTCACCATTTGCTGTTGACTGCCTGACTACACTTGTTCTTTCTTTATTTTCCCTTCATTTTTTTCCCCCTGACTTCTTAGGGTCTAATTGAGCACTTTTTGAGATTTAGTCATAACTCTCCTATTAGCATGTCAATTACACTCATTTTTCTTTAGTATTTGTCCTAGAATTTGCAATATACACTTTCAGACAATATAAGTCTATTTTCAAGGAACACTATACCACTTCGTGTGTACTACAACAGATTATTTCCTGGTCTTCTCTTAGACCTTAAAGAATGCTCTCATTTAGTTTTATTTTCAGTATGCTATAGTTTCACAATACATTGTTACCATCATTTACCTATTTATTCTGATACAATACTTTTGCAATTTTTATGCAGACCAGATTTTCTGAATATTATTACTCTATTTTCTCACTGAAGAAAACCTTAATATTTCTTTCATGACATGTGATAAATATCCTCAGTTTTGTTTGTCTGAAATTTCTTTATTTTCCCTTCACTTTTGAAGGATAATTTTCCTGTATGTAGAATTCTAAGTTCTTTTCCTTTTTTCTTTCAACACTTGAAATATTCCATTCCATTCTCTTTTGCATGCTTGGATTCTGACAAGTATTCCACTACCATTTCTATGTTGGTCCCTTTATAGGCAAAGGTTTATCTCTACCCACTCGCCACTTTCTTTTTTTTTTTTTTTATTCTTTTATTTAAATTCAATTAGCCAACATGCCCTTAGTTTCAGACGTAGTGCTCAATTTTTACCTGTTGCATACAATACCCAGTGTTCGTCACACCATGTGATGCCCATAACCCAATCCCTACTTTCTTTTAAATTTTCCTCTTTGTTTTATTTCACTGCAGGTTAAATAGGATATATCTAAATGTAGATTTACATATAAATTCCCTGGGATCTGTAGTTTAGGATTGGAGATTAATTTTCAAATTATTGGACTTACTGCTTTAATATATTTCCTCCATCCTCTTTTTCTTCTACTTTTAGTATTCCAGTTATGAATATCTAACACTTTTAAAGTTGCAACATTGTTTTTAGATGTTCTCTTTTTTTATTCATTTTTTTGTCTCTTGATATGTCAGTTTATGATTTTCTACTGATATAATCTTAATCTCATTGATTCTTTCCTCTGTTATACCCTATACATTGATGAGCCTAAGAGAATATTTTTCATTTCTAGTCCAGTATATATAATTTCCAATGTATTTTTTAAATCTTTTTTGCTGTCCTTACTTACTTCCATCTCACTGCTAACATGTCTCATTTGGTTTTACTTGTTGTCTAACTCTTACATTAAAGTCCCTAAAATTTCAGTTATAGTTATTTATAATCTCATGCCCAATAATTCAAAAATATGTGCCATATCTGAATTTGATTTTGATGCTTGCTTGTCTCTCAGGCTTTTTTCTTATCTTTCAGCATGACTTGTATTTTTTTTCTATTTTTAATTGAAAAGTCGCCATGATATATAGGGTAATAAGAAATAGACTAAATAAATATTTAATGTTATATTTTATGTTAATCCAGCTAAAAGTATGGCTGGGTTTTGTGTTTCCTATAACTGTAGGCAACAAGGATTTCAAATTCCTCTAGAATCCTTGTTATTATCTTCCATGCTATCTTTGGTTTCCCTGAGAGCTACCTACAAAGCCTGAACTTTCTAGTTTTTCAGCTAATTTTCTGTTGTGTTAGTGCACTATTGAAGTTGCAGTAAGGTGTGGAGGAGAGGAAACATTCTATAATATAATGTTTAAATATCAGTCTTTTAGTGGGCCTGTGTTTCTGAGTTGTAATCTGTACAAGCATTTTTTGTCTTCCTCATCCTAGCATTCCTCTCACAACCCTCTCCTTACATGAGATGAGAAAGCTAGAGAGAGTTCCAGTTGGGTAATTTGTCTTTCAACTATGTGAGATAAGTAAAGTGTTTTCTTATTATTAAAATATAGTTGACATATAATGTAATAGTAGCTTCAGAATGTAAAACAGAGTGATTAGAAAATTCTATACATTATGCAATGTTCACCATGATATGTTTGTTACTGTCTGTCACCATATGTTGCTACAATATTATTGAATATATTCCCAATGCTGTACTTATCAAAGCTGTGATTTACTTATTTCATAACTTGAAGTTTGTATCTCTATATGTCCTTCACTTATTTCTCCCATCCTCCTACCCGGTCCCCACTGGCAGTCACCTGTTTGTTATCTGTATTTATAAGATATTTGCAAATGATATATCTGATAAGGGGTTAATAACTAAAATATATAAAGAACTTATACAACTTAACACCAAAGAACAGCAACAACAACAACACAAATAGTTTAAATAAAAATTGGATGCTAAGAAGGCATACAGGTGGCCAACAGAGAGCTGAAAAGATGCTTAACAACACTAATCATCAGGGAAATGCAAATCAAGACCACAATAATATATTAATTCATACTGGTCAGAACAGCAGCTAGTTTTAAAAATTTAAGAAATAAGTGTTGGCAAGGATGTGGAGTGAAGAAAATCCTCTTGTACTGTTAGTGGGAATATAATTGGTGCAATCATTATAGAAAATTCTGGGTATTCCTCAGAACATTAAAAATAGAATTACCATATGATCCAGTAATGCCAATACTGGATATTAAAAACAAAACAAACAAACAAAAAACAACCAAAAAACTCTAGTAATGTCTTTTTAATGCAAAGTAGTACTATAGAGAATGTACTGGGTATATTCCAAAATGGTTACTTTTCCCCTTTACCTGTCATAGACTTGAGATGACTAATGACAATTTATGTGCTCCTACCACATTATGGCTCTAGCATTTTCTTTCATGTAAGCTAATCTCACTTGTGTTTCTTGTATTTATCTGTTTCTGCTTGTTTCTCTCTGTTTCTTTTTCTCCTGACTTGCCCTACTGCCTCAGTCCTCTGTTAGGTACAAAAAGTTGTTTATTCTCAGTTTTTTTCAGCTTTTATTTCTTGCTGTAATAAAGTGAGTGACGACTTGCAAGCTATTTTCATGTTGGGACATCTACATAAATTCATTGTCATTGGACCACTTCAGTTTTTTAGACATATGTATATAAGCACATATACATAGAGAGACCTATATATGTTTATATATACACACATAGTTTCAAAATATGTTACTTCTCCTTGTAGCATTTAAAAAAAAGATTTTATTTATTTATCTGAGAGAGAGAGATAGTGAGAGAGAGCAAGAGTGGGGACAAGGGAGAGGGAGAAGCAGACACCCTGCCGGACTCCAAAGGGGGTCCATTCCAGGACCCTGGGATCATGACCTGAGCCAAAGGCAGATGCTTAACTGACTGAGCCACCCAGGTGCCCCCTTTAAGTATGTTTTAAAAGTGTTATGCTATAACACAACATTTAAAGAATAATTTATTTTATGCCCATAAAAGTACTGGTACAGAGCATCAGGGCAAATATTTGATATTCGTACAACAAGTATTTATTTACAACTGGAAGAATAGTTATAATTTGTAAACTTTATTTCAAAGCAAAACTAAATGTTTTATGAAATATAAAAAATGAATATAACTTAGAAGTAAATGAATCATTATTTTATTTAAATTGATGCACATGCAGAAGACATTTACCCCACAGCAACAAAGTACAATGTGTGACCTCCAAATGGGGGAGAAAAAAAATCCAGATACAGTATTAAAGCACTCTGTTGTGAAATATTGCAACATTGATACACAATGCTATAAAAGATGATATCTTTGAAATATTGCATACAGTATATGTAAGAAGTTATTCAGAAGAATTGGACTCTAAAATTTGAGGGATATCTTAAGCAGTTTATTTTGCTTAATCATGGATAAGACCTTAAATATCCTTCCAGAAAGGGTAAGAATAATTTCCAGTCATAATACATGGTCTAAAATGTAACAAGGCCATGCTTAACTTCAAAGGCGGAGGAAAAGTTCAATCCTACCACATAAAATATAGTGCTATAAATAGGTTTATGAAACCTTTATCACTGTGTTTTGCTGGACACAAGCTGTACCTTCAACATTTGATAAAATTAAACATTAATTTCTGTTTTTCTATCTTAAATTACACTTGAGAAAAATTAAAAATTTTACTAAGCATACAGATATTAACTAAGAAAATATGTATGCATTATTTGATTAAAAACAGCTAGGGACGCCTGGGTGGCTCAGTTGGTTAGGCAGCTGCCTTCGGCTCAGGTCATGATCCCTGTGTCCTGGGATGGAGTCCCACATCGGGCTCCTTGCTTGGCAGGGAGCCTGCTTCTCCTTCTGCCTCTGCCTGCCTCTCTGTCTGCCTGTGCTTGCTCTCTCTCTAAAAAAAAAAAAAAAACAACCAAAAAAAAACAGCTAGTTTTAATCTGTCGCTGATAATAGCAGACCATTGTTTGACAAAAGATGTAATATAGCAATTTCTCATTCCGTTTAAAATTCATGAAGCCATATCTTGACAGACAAATGCTTATTAATTTCTAAATTGCTTTATTGACTCTAATGACAAAAATGCAGGCTTAGTAGGTTGCAGTACAATTACAACTAAAGTGGATTTTCTATTGCTTTTTTAGTTGGACAGGTAGTTTTGAGTAGTTTCACATCTTGTAATTCTTTTGTTATATTGGATTTTTGAATAAAGTAGGCATTTCTCAAATAAACACATTTCCCAAGAAAAGATGCATTTAGTTTATTATGATACCACATTATATCAAATATATGAGCCTCTATGTATTCTACTGGATAGCTGGTGTTCTGAGTAACTGAGGAAAAAAACGACAGGACTGTAAACAGCCTACCTCTTATACTTTTCTGTGAAGCATTGCAAGTCACATGATAGAGTCTATTCCCCTGTTTCTTAAATCTAGGTTGAACTTGTGACTTGAATTAGCCAATGGAATGCATCACAACTGAAACAGTGCTATATCAGGGCCTGCAAAGTGTAAGGAAGTTTGTGTCCTTCAGCTCCTTCTCTTTAGTTAGCTGCCATAGTATGGCAACGAGACCAGGTTAATCTGCTAGTAGATGAGGAACCATATATACATGGGCTGAGTCAGCCCAACTCTACTCCCTAACCCAGTCAGACTATACTACCAGGCTATCGCCAACCGTCCAGGTGACCACAACTGCATGAGCAAGCCTAAATGAATCAGCCTGAATGAGAAAAATCATCCAGCTAATGAATAAACTCCTAGGCAATAAACAAACAAACAAACATTTGTTGTGGAATGTCATTGAAGTTTTGTGATTGTTTGATATATAGCATTAGTTATGGCCATAAGTAACTCAAACAATTTTACATGCTGGTGAGAATTTGGCTCTTAGAAGTATTTAGTGTTAGTCAATGCACCCATGCAGGGGTATTTCAGCTATATGCACTTTCTTTCCAGTAAATTTATTTTTATTAAAATATGTACTTAAATAGGCTGAGTTTCATGATCTTGAAATATATAAAGTTTTATGGGCAGCATGGATATAGAAGGACCACTGATTTTATTATATTGCAATCATATAGTATGTCTTTATTGCTTGTTTTTTTTTTTTTTTGCTTCCCAGCATCATTTTTTTGTACATTATATAAAAATGAAACTCTTGATTTAAATTAGACCATGGATTTTATTCAACTGGAAAAAGAATGACTTAATTCTATGATATTCTCATTAGCTTCTGCAATTGTTATTCAGAATGTCTGATTTTTTACTGTGTTAATTTCTGCTTGTTAAGGAATAAACAGGATCATAGAGAAACATAAATGGATAAATGAGAGGAGGAGTTGTTTGTTTTCCATGCTTAATATATTTTAAGAGGCATGCATATCTTTAATCCTAAAATTTATTGGCGTTCTTAACTCCATTAATGTCTCAAGTGGTATTTGCTGAATGACTCACTTAATGAATAAATAATGAATGAATTTCATAGATATTCATTTCTTATAGTATAACTGATATATCTTTGAAATGGTTTTTGAGATTCTTGTTAACTGCAAGCCGCTTCATTAAAGCAATATGTCTGATATTAATTACTTAACATATGACAGATTTACAGGCATATATTTTTTTGAGTTTGACAATGTAAAAAGAGAGAGAGAGCGAGAGAGAAAACCAAATTCAGATAAAGTAATATAAATTTATTGGCTCATGAAATTGAAAGTTGAGAAGCAAAAAAGACACATTGGGAAAAAGTGGATCCCAGGATGATTTGAGTGCTCAAATTGAGTTAACGGCTCCCAACACTGGTGGAAGAGTTACTGTCACCTTTTTGACAACCTCAAAAAAATTACATAGAGTAGAAGAGAGAAACTTCTAAAAGTAAAATATCCTAAGAAGAAAAAAACCCAAAACACAAAATACACACTTACTACAATGCATTTTGGTAAGTACCTGGTTGTTGTTTTGTTTTGTTTTCAATTAATAGGCTAGAAGACTAAGTGAGATAGGATCAGAACACTGGTATAACTCCAGACAGTCCTAAAGATTACACACAGTGAATTTTACAGGGGTTACAAACTTGTCTTAATTACTGTTATTTTATCAAAATAATATGGAGAAATTAAGGATACATTTAGTAACAAAATTTGGCATCTATTATAGTGAGTTGTGATAAAAATAAACCTATATAAAATATCTTTGTGTACATATGAATATTTAAAATTTTTCTTCATATTATAAAATTCGGTGTTACGTTTCTTTCAACATTTTTTTTTCCTTTTACTTTTCTTTCAATGATCTACTCTTCCTCTTTTTTACGATATCTCCTTCAGTTAACATAGAGTATCTTTTTTACCTTAAAGGTAGAGAAAATGTCTTAAACAAGACCAAAAAAAAAAGCACTAACCTAAAAGAAGAGCAAAATAGATAAAATATGTAAAAATTAAGGGTATTCAGTCATCAGTTATGCCATGAAGAGAGTGAATAATGAATCAAAATATTTCTGTAGTCATAAAATTAACTGATTATCCAGTAAAAAAAAAAAAAAATCTACGAAAGGAACTAAGAGGGAGAGAAACAAAGCAGGTTCTTTTTTTCCTAACATACCAATCTATGTAGGTTGATTGAAGTGGCTGAAGTAATCCAGTTGTGTTATTCTAGATGCCCCCACATTGAAACTTGAGAGGAAATGAAGAGAGTTTCACCTATTAGATTCCATATGTATGTTTTGTATGTGTGTGTACATAAATACATATATGTTTATACATATATTTATTTATATTTATATATTCATATTTATATATTTCTCTCAATCTATTTAGCTCACTTATTGTACAAAAGCATTTATTAGATGTCTACTTCTCATTTTCATGTGGCAATACCTTTGAATAGCTTCCTGGGACCTCTGTTGCCCCATGTAGATCTTGCCAAAAGAAGACTCTGACATGGTTAAGAATAGTACCTTATTTAATTTAATTTAATTTAAATAAGTGTACATAGTGTCCGTGTAAAAATAATTCTTCAATCCTATTTTCTTACTAAATATTTACAAGTATGTTATGCTATAGCCTATACTTTGAAGCTCTTAAATGAAGTAAAATAATAGGGGTGCCTGGGTGGCTCAGTGGGTTAAAGCCTCTGCCTTCGGCTTAGGTCATGATCCCAGGGTCGTGGGATCGAGCCCCGCATTGGGCTCTCTGCTCTGCGGACAGCCTGCCTCCTCCCCTCTCTCTCTGCCTCTCTGCCTACTTGTGATCTCTGTCTATCAAATTAAAAAAAAAAATCTTTAAAAAAATGAAGTAAAATAATAACATAAAGATATTCTAGTAAATATGGTGAAGCAGGGAAAAATCACACAAGAAAAATATACATCAGCAAACACAAAATAATTCCTTTAAGACAAAACTCAGACAAAATGATAGGCAGAACATTAATTATAATTAATATGCCAGAAAATGTTTCAAATTTTAACTAATAATGTTACTTTGTGAAGTAATACAATAACCCATATTCAAATTGTAAATTCAGCAAAAGAAAAATGATCAGGGCGCCTGGGTGGCTCAGTGAGTTAAAGCCTCTGCCTTCAGCTCAGATCATGATCCTAGAGTCCTGGGATCAAGCCCGGAATCATCGAATCATCGCATCATGGGGCTCTCTGCTCAGCAGGGAGCCTGCTTCCCCCCTCTCTCTCTCTGCCTGCCTCTCTGCCTACTTGTGATCTCTGTCAAATAAATAAATAAAATCTTAAAAAAAAGAAAAATGATCAATAACAATTATAATTAAAAATGTAAACTGATAAATATAATATAATTGAAATCCTGGGTGTTGTATGTACTTGATAAATCACTAAATTCTACACCTGAAACTAATATTACACTGCATGTTAATGAACTGGAATTAAAACAAAACAGTTAACCTTAGTATGCAGTTGTATGTTCTTCAAAAGTTTTGCTTGCAATCAACTTAAAAGAAATTTTGAAAAATTAAGTATCCAGTTAACAATTTTAAAATTACTACCTAGATATTTCTTATAGATTAAAATAAGTTTAATTATTGTTAATAAGATATATAAATCTTTAAAATTTGTTATAGTGGTAATAAGAGGATTTATATTTGAAACAGATATTTTATGGTATGATTTTATTAGTGTTTTTTTTTTTAAGATTATATTTATTCAACAGAGATTACAAGTAGGCAGAGAGGCAGGCAGAGAGAGAGGAGGAAGCAGGCTCCTCGCTGAGCAGAGAGCCCGATGTGGGGCTTGATCCCATAGCCCTGAGATCATGACCTGAGCTGAAGGCAGAGGCTTTAACCCACTGTGCCACCCAGGCACCCCTTATTAGTGTGTTTTAACCTCCTATTGAGATAAGCAGAAAGAATTAGAAGTGATTTATGTAAATATTATATATATATATAATTCTTATTTAATAATATAGTTTTATATTGAATAAAAATTATATATATGATATTTATACTATATATAGTGTTATATATATAATAGATATCATATTTTATTTATATATTCATATATTTATAATATTATATATAATATATTCATGTATTTATATATATCTACAACCATATATATGTGTGTGTATACATATATGTGTATACACACACACACACACACACACATATATATATATATGTGTATATATTTATCCAATGTGTCTTGAAGAATCTGGTAATCCTGCAGAACATTCCATGTATATTTAAAGGAATCACATCAGGTGGTTGCTTTGTTTTTTTTCTCAACTTAAACTTTTCCAATGAGTTCCACAATACTCTGAAACTAATGCTGAATCTCACTCCAGGTAAGTGCTTTTAAATCACATGATGGTAGAAAGCCTTATGACTTATGTTTTGTTTTTAAGATTTATTTACTTATTTGAGGCAGAGAGAGAGCACATGAGCAGAGGCTGAGGGAGAGGGAGAGAAGTAAATTCACTGCTGAGCATGGACCCTCACTCAGGGCTTGATCTCATGACCTCAGAATCATGAACTGTGCTGAAACCAGTATTCAGACGCTCAACTAACTGAGCCACCCAAGTGCCCCTATGAGTTTATGTTTTAATTAGCTTTCATAATAAATGTGTCTAAAACTAAACTTTAATTATATCTTTTTGATTGGCACATATAAAATTTTACTTCCCAAAATAAGCACTACATGAAGACTTGAAGTGGATGAGGAAGAGTATAGTTGAAGAAGACAGGCAGAATAAAATGTGACAGGCAGAATAAAAACCTCCTAAAGAAGTCCATGTTCCAATTTCCAGAATTTGTGAATTTTTATTTTACATAGGAAAGAGGATTGGCAATATGGTGAAGGAGCTTAAAATGGGAGATCACACTGTAGGTAGGTTCAGTATAATGACAAAGGTCCTTAAGTGATAGAAGAAAGGCAGAAAAGGAAGAAAGATGGGTTGATGGAAGCAGAGGTTAGGAGGTACAATTGGTTTTCTAGCTAAAATAGGGCCACAAGCCAAGGAATGAAAGGTTGACATGGAACAAATTCTTTCCTAAAGCTTCAAGGAGGAGTGTGTACCTTCCAATACATTTTAGATTTCTGACCTTCACAACTGGAAGAAAGCATATTTATGCTTTTGTTTTTTTTTTAAGATCTAACAATGGTAATTTGTGACAGCATCAGTAGAAAACACATGTATTTTGATAAAATGGGAAATAAACTACTGTGAGCAAAGCTGATTCTCAGATAACAAGTTTTTAAAAATGTCATATATTGAATTATGTATTTGGAAAATTATTTCCCCTGAAGAGTTTTTGTGTGTAACAATGGAGCATATTTACCAGAGTTTGGAGACTTACCAAGGAGCATAAAACTAATGAAAGCATGGACTCTGTGGTCAGAATTCCATGGTTAAATTAAATCTTTGATACCTTTTAGTTTCAGGACCCCATGAAAATTACCTGCTCTCTCCATGCCTGAATCTTTGATACTTTTTGGTTCTTAACCTCATGAAAATTACCTAATCTCTTTCTGCCTCAGTTCCTTAACTTTTGAAAATCAGAATATTAGGAATTCCTAATAATACCGATAAGCAGATTAAATGTAAAAAAAAAAAAAGAACACATAGGCAAATCACTTTTAAGAAAATCTGCCACTAATTTTACTAGTAACTGAAATAAATTTCTTAACAATTATTTATTATAAGTATAATGATTACTAATTATTGAAGACATATGTAAAACATGAGATAAAATGTTTTCTGTTAAAACTGGAATACAATTGAATAATTACAAACAAAGAATGAGTTGGACAACATAATACATCATGCCGTGAGTTAAAATGATCTGTGTGTCATGAAAAATAATTTTTCACTTTGTATCATAGTTTTAATCACTCAGTTTCAACTTAAATACTTTCAGGAACCTATTTTCATGAAATAATCATACACTAAGATTACATTAGGCATGACTATTTTCATAGTATTATTTTACAAAATAGTAGAAACATATTGTAAACAAGATAAACAGAGACAGTTTATATGATAGGATATATGTATCCTTTAAACATTGTACTCCTAAAGACATCTTTCCAGCATGATTAAAGAATACACAAATAAATAAAATATTTAAATTACACATTCCAGAAAGGAAATAAAATAAAAATTAATAAAATAAAAAAGTAATAAAATATTACTAGCTGATATTTCTCAATGATGGACTTTATAAAAAGTATTTTACATAATTTTCACAGTTTTCTACCTTTAATATTTATTTAGTTTTTACTTAATTCACTATAATAGAAAATCAAATATGTTGACTAGTAAATCATAAATCTTTTAAATGTCTTAAATTTAATACAGATTCAAAATTACATATTTGATTAAAATAATACAACATTTCTATGAGTAATGCATATTATCTCATAGAAGAATCATAGTTCTCAATTGTAACCGTGAAGCAGAATGAAATAGAAACCTTAAACAGAATAAAAACATGATAAACAATCAAATGACAGCATTACCCCAGTCCCAGGGTTACTGATTCAACTGCTCTTGGGATGGGATAGACACATACACTCACAGTTCCAGTAATTATAATCAGTTCTGAGAAGTAGCTTAGAGTTTTACCAACATTTATAAAAAGAAAAAAAACACAAAACACTAAACAAAAAAACAAAAACTGTTAGTGAGTATTCACTGTAAAACTTTCTTTTTTTAAGTATTTATAAATAAATAACTTTGATTAAATCATTTTGTTTTACTATGCATTACGGTATTATAAAAAAAAAAAAAAACAGGATGCTTTATTGGGAACCCCAATAACTTTTAAGAACATGAAGAATTTCTGAGACAAAGAAGTTTGATACTACTCCTATAGGTATAGTCTGGTAATCTCATGGAAAAAAAATTGACTTATTTCTAGGCTTCCTACTAATTATAATCTACTATTCAGTTTGTTGAAATCTCGTGTTACAATAAAGCTATTCTTAAAGTGGACAGGGTAAAAACTTGATGATTGGGAAGATTGAGAACTACTTCAAAAGTTACAAAATAAATAAGTCATTTAACTAGTTAAATGTTATGCATTTCTGAAATTCAAATGCATCCAAAATAAGAACACAGGGAAAAATCAATAGAAACACTTTTTAAAAAATGATTAGATTTGAATAATATAAACTATATTATGACTCTATAAAAAACATGATGAAAACTGCTATTTTATAGTCAACTAATTAACTAAGATTAAAGAAATATAATGGCAAATATTTGTATATTTTTAATGATCTTTTAACAGATGATGCTGATACAGTACTCTGAAGACATTTTAGAAAATTATTAGTTTTTTGAGTCAAAGAAATGTATTACTTCATTTATATGAAGAAATATGTTTGAGTTCTTCTCGGAAACTTAATTACTATTATTGAGCAACCTGGAAAAGAGAACAAATTATATCTAAGTTTTTCATCCAAATGCACTGTACGTTTTTGAGATCTAAGATATATGCCAAAATAACTGTCCCTCAAATGAAAACAAGAGTGCAGAATTTTGTTCCCTAACAGACTTCATTCCAAAGCAAAACAAAACAAAACAAAAGGAATGTGAAATTAATTCAACTGGCCAAGTAGCTTGATTCTTCTATTGAGATTTGCCAGAAACTCCATGTTATCTTTACCTGCAACTCTTATTTCTATCATCTTATCACCTGCAAGATCATATGGCTCAAGTGTCAAGGTTACTTGCTACAGAATACTTAATTGCTCTGTCCCTACTCAAAACTGTGAGCTGTCCAGTTCACCTGATAAGTGTGTCAGGGCAATATTTACTATAAGCAAAATCCGAAGAGGGCTACCAGGTGCTCCACTTTTTTATTTGTGGTGGAAAGGGCAAGGTGCAATAATATATCATTTAACTCGTAGGGAATATCTTGGTGTAACTAACAGCTACAGATCTTTAAATCTTCACTAAAGTGGGGCTCCCCTAAATTTTTGTGCTTTATAATATTGCACCTAGCATTCATAGGTCTAACTGAGCAAGCAAAGCACTTGCTAATTATTGTTCCTAGATTTAATTTACATGGTTTTATGCATCTTATTCCCAAATAGCAAGAAATCAAGTGCAAAAACAGAATTATCTGTCAATGTAAAGGGAAAGCTGTGTTAACTGGTTATACACTTGGTTAAGTTTACAGTCATCTTTGACATCCACTATAATCCATGTGATTATTGAAGGGTAGAACTGATTAATTATAAACAGTTTGATGGGGCAGCATTATCAAAAATAACAAAATTATGGAAAGACCCCAAATGTCTATTGACTGATGAATGGATAAAGAAGATATGGTGTGTGCATGTATCTATATCTATCTATATAGATAGATAAAAATATATTACTCATCCATAATGAATGAAATCTTGTCATTTGCAATGACAATGGATGGAGCTAGAGTGCACTATGCTAACTGAAATAAATCAGTCAGAGAAAGACAAATATAATATAGTTTCATTCATTATAGGATATAAGAGACAAAAGAAATGGATGAAGGGGAAAAAAAAGAGAGAAAGGCAAACCAAGGAACAGACTCTTAACTAGAGAATAAACTGATGGTTATCAGAGGGGAGATGGCAAGAGGATGGGTTAAATGAATGATGACAATTAAAGAGAGCACTTGTGATGAGCACCAGGTGTTGTTACATAAGTCATGAATCACTAAATTCTATACCTGAAACTAACATTATACTGTATGTTAACTAACTGGAATGTAAATACAATCTTGGGGAACAAAAATAAAGTTATGATGGGGAACTTTATCCTCCAATTAGTTAAGTATTTAAGACTGGCTGATCTCTGTCATTTTACCTAATTTCTACTTAGTGCTTCCAATTTTCGACCTTACTCAGGAGTAAGGAAGTTTCAGGAGCTTCTATTTGACATTTTCTACTATAATGACTTTTTTCCTCATGACAGAGAACTAACTTGAAGGTTCAGCCAGCTGTCGAATATACCAATCTTGATTAATACCTCAGGACAATGCAGGGCCATAATGTAGGGCTCTGATGATCAAGAAATGGATATGGGCCACTCCATTTATCATCTGTCCCTATACCTACTAGGGAACTATGGTAGTATTTCTGCTTTTCTGTTGTCCTTGTCCTTTTTGTAAAAACTCTTGAAAATTATGGGTCTTATTCTTCCCAATGAATAGTTACTCTGCTAAATGGTTGCGAGTGACTTCAGAGAACATTTGGGGGAAAACGCTATCATGCACACTTAATGTGATGTTTTGGTGATCTTCCTCAATGTTCCTTAACCCTCTGCTCAACTTATGTTCTTCAGTCTTGGAAACTGGAATTATATGTATGTATGTATATACATATATACGTATATATGTGTGTGTGTGTATATATATATATGTATATATATATATATATTGCAGCTGAAAGCAGACTTGGGCTTATTAGCTCTTGAACAGTTTTTGTTATATAGATTAAGCTGTATCCTCACTAGTGGCTTATGTACTTGATCCCTAGGAATCCCAAGTTCTGCTAGTCATCCCCATAGATCTCTGTGAGTTACTCCAGCTTTCCTACTTGTCGCAGTAGCCATACAAATCTTTTATCTGATAGGTAAGTGTTGTCACCAGGCTTCTGCTTTCTGGAATCTTATTATCATTGACATTTTGGAGCCTAGCTGCATAACAACTTCTCCTATTACCAACCCTGTCTGCAAGGGACAGAGAATACCATTTTTGTTAGTGATTTCAGGTGCTCTGTCATTAGCACACTGCTTGCTTTAGAGAAAGAAATATCCTCTGGATCCTCCAAAGAAATAGGATTAACCAATAGGTCCTCTAGTCTCATAAATCTCTACCAGCATGGTACCCAGCTGAGATGTGACTTCATTCTTAATACTGTGCCAAGGCATATTTTCCATTTCCACATCATTTACCATAGGCCATTTTTTTGGGGTATGTGTTTGTCTTGTTTTGTTTAATTTTGCTTTGTTCAAGATTCAAAAAAAACTATCCAAGCTGTGTAATAAGATCAGCTCAAGGATGTTAAATCCTAGCTTACAAGAAGGAATCCCTATTAGTAAATATCTTATATTAGACATATTTGCCTCACCACTTCATTCTAGTAACCCAAGACCTATTTCCAGTTGTATTTTCCCTTTCTTATATGAATATATTAGCCTAACCTTGCAGCTCTTTTGTGGCTCATATCCTTTCTCCTGAAATATGTAATGATTGCTAAGTAAGGCCATGCTGAAATTTGATACTAGCTATTGATCTAGAATATCTTACTAAATAATAGGGCAATCTTTGAAGAACATTACTTGAAACATCCACCTAGTAGAGGCTTCTACATATTGTCAAAGCATAAGTAGGGTTTGGGGTTTAGAGATAAGGCTTCTCAAACAGGTCTAAAAAGATGTCCCCATCCCAGATGTTAGGGTCTAACAGGTTCTATCAGATTCAAGGCTTTAGTGAATTTTTAGAGGTTTGAGTAAGCCTCCTTCGCAATTCTACTCTCTGAAATCAGGTCCTGTGCCCTGTTTCAGTCAATAGGATATGGTATATCTTTAAATCCTTTCATAGAGGACTTGTGGTTTTCATAGAATTCCTGATTTTCATAGTTTACTGATTTGATGATTGGTTGGCTTGTACCTATTATTTTCTTCCTTGAGTACATCAGTGGCACTTAACAAAACTCAGCCCTCCAGCGCTAGCATCCTCACAACTCCCATGTCCATCATTTTCTCAAGTGCAAGGTTGCATAAGTCAACATGACTCCTTTCACCTGTATCCTGTCCTAATTTCACACATGTAGGAGCCTTAACGATTCCAATGTTGCAGCATGCCAGCACTTTTAAACACACCACTTACCACCAGAATGTGGTTCCACAGTCATCTTGCTGGCAAGTAATTCAATTCCATTATCTCCTCATGGGTTTCTGCTTCCTTGGATCATTTCTGGTACTAAATTAGTATAGGCACCAGTTGAAGCAAGTATACAAGTATACAAGACCAGATTCTTTGTTTGGGAGGCACAGAAAAAAATAGCAGAAGAGTAGAGAAGTAATACAGTGAAGGAAAAGCAGCCAAAATAGAGGAGTTATTAAACCAGTTACCAAAGTTGTTGATGAGCTCAATCCTGTTGGGGAGGAGGGCAAACCCCAACAATTACTGGGGCTGCTTCTTCTTCTTATTATTAATAATAATAATAATCATCATCATCATCAAATAAGATGAACTATAGAAATAATCATCAGCATATCTAGTAAGACACACAAAAATTTTAAAAACATTTTTATTAGGGACGCCTGGATGGCTCAGTGGGTTAAAGCCTCTGCCTTCAGCTCAGGTCATGATCTCAGGGTCCTGGGATCGAGCCCCACATCGGGCTCTCTGCTCAGCGGGGAGCCTGCTTCCCCCTCTCTCTCTGCCTGCCTCTCTGACTACTTGTGATCTCTCTCTGTCAAATAAATAAATAAAATATTAAAAAAAGCATTTTTATTAGTTTATATTTATATATAGTTTATATTTAGAATTGAACAACAGCCCCAATAATATTGGTTGTTACTGTATTCTGTTTCATGAAGACTATTCTTATGTCTAATTGTGCTTCATAAATGAAGACTGTAAGCTGAATATTAAATTCATTTTGAGGCTTAAGAAACCTGAAATATAATAAACTATTAAAGAGTATCTATGTACTCTCTTGGTCTAGTCCTTTTTTAAGTCAGAGGAAAGAGCTTAACCTTGACTTTTGGCAGAAAGACGTTTGTACGTAGAAGATAATTATATTTGTCACTTTTTTCAGAAAAGATTTTATTTATTTATTTGACAGAGATCACAAGTAGGCAGAGAGGCATGCAGGGGGGTGGAGCAGGCTCCCCGCTGAGCAGAAAGCCCAATGTGGAGCTCGATCCCAAGACCCTGGGATCATGACCTGAGCTGAAGGCAAAGGTCCTAACCCACGGAGCCACCAAGCGCCCCTCATATTTGCCACTTTAATCATATGTTTGTTTCAGGGGGCTTTGTTTCAGAAACATTGATTATTCAGTCCATGTATGTATGTGTTTGTATTTGTTAATGTGTACATAGAAATAATTTTGAACATTATTATAAATACTTACTTAACTTGTTCAAAAGAATACTATGTGACAGTATATTCAGTATATTGTGATTGTTATATTTTGATAAGTGTCCCAAGTTCTTAAGTATTGGAATTCATTTCCTATTTGTCCTCTTTGTGGCTTCCTGTTCTCTGCTTTCTCTTTCTTTCTCTTTTTTCACTTTTGTTCTCTCTCCCTCTCCCTCTCTCTCTTCCTTTCCCTTCCATGTTCTTCCTCCAGTGTACTTGCTTCCCTACATGCATATTAAAAAAAAAGAAAAATTACCCAATAAAAATATGGTTGTAGAAAGTAACATGACCAAAGCAAAAGTTCAAAAAATTATTTGTATGCATTTGTTACATTTTGTGGATTTTAGAAAGAATATATTTCCCTTCCTAAGAAAATATTATTTCCCTTACTTATGTAGATGATTTAAAATTTGAATTTTCAATTTCTTAAGTATAGTTTGCATTTAAGTATAGTATGCATTTTAAGTATAGTATGCGTTTTCAATTTCTTAATTGAATGATTATTCAATTTAATCATTCAATTAAGAATCAATTAGATTAACCAATAATCAATTAATTAGATTAATTAATGATAATTAATAATTATTCAAATAAGAATTAATTATAAATTATTCAATTTCTTAGTTAGAATTATTTTTAGATATACTATTAAAGAAACTATCATATCCTCATCATATTTATTATTGTACTTCCTTCTACTAATCAAATCTTAAAGAATGCACATACACCTAACTATAAAATGTTAAGTATACTTAGTTACATGAGGTTACTTGTAAGAAGTGTCATCTTTTGGCATATTTAATATATTGCAAAATGCAGCTTCATTTTCTGTGTTAGAAGGAAAGAGAAATCTGATAAGCCCACTCTTGCTTCAAAACCTTTTGTACCTTCCCTGTGCTCTAAGAATTGTTTCTAAAATCTGTTATAGTGAGTAGTGGAAGGTGGCTTGCATTACCAGGTAAAACATTGCATTTGCTAACTGTAGGCTCACATCCCACCACTCACTATAATGTCTCATCGGGTCCTCAGTGTTCTTTAAAACAAAATAAATTTAACTTAGAAAACTTTAAAGATTTCTAACACACATAGCAAAGAAAATCCAAGTTTCTTACCATGAACTTAAATGTATTACATGCCCTGGCTTCTAATTATCTTCTGTTCCACATTGCCTTCTGTTCACTCTGTGATAACCACACATAATTTCTTTCAGTTTCTCAAACCAGTTCAGTTTTTTTTTTTTTTTTTTTTTTTGCCACAGAGCCTTTGCATTTTCTGTTCTAACCCCTCAAACTATTTTTTTAGTTATTTTATTTAAATTTACTTAGTTAACATATAGTGTGTCATTAGTTTCAGATGTAGAGTTCAGTAATTAATCAGTTGCATACAACACCCAGTGTTTATTACATCATGTACATTTCTTAGTGTCCATCAATCAGTTATCCTATCCCCCCAACACCTCCCCTACAGCAAACTTCAGTTAGAGTTGTGAAGATTCTCTTTTGGTTTGTCTCCCCTCTGATTTCATCTTATTTTATTTTTCCCTCCCTTCCTTTCTGATCCTCTTTTTTTTGTTTCTTAAATTCCACAACTGTCTTTCTCAGAAAGGCTAATTTTGTTCAACATAATAGCCTCCAGTTCCATGCATGTTGATGTAAATGGTAAGATTTCATCCTTTTGATGGCTGTGTAGTATTCCATTGTATATATGTATGTGCACATCACATCTTCCTCATCCATTCATCTGTCAGTGGACATCTGGGCTCTTGCCATAATTTGTCTATTGTGGACATTGCTGCTATAAACACTGGGATGCGGCTGCCCCTTCAAATCATAATGTTTGTATCCTTTGGGTAAATATCCAATAGTGCAATTGCTGTGTTGGTCATAGGGTAGCTTTATTTTTAACTTCTTGAGGAACCTCCATACTGTTTTCCAGAGTGACTGTACCAGCTTGCATCCCCCAAAACAGTATAAGAATCTGTTCCTTTCTCTGCATCCTCGCCAACATTTGTTGTTTCCTGACTTGTTAATTTTAGCCATTCTGGCTGGTGTGAGGTGATATCACATTGTGGTTTTGATTTGTATTTCCCTGATGTCAAATGATGTTGAGCATTTTTTCATGTGTCTGTTCAACAAATGGTGTTGGGAAAATTGGATACCCACATGCAGAACAATGAAATTGGACCATTCTCTTATGCCATACACAAAGATAAACTCAAAATGGGTGAAAGACCTAAATGTGAGACAGAAAGCAATCAATATCCTAGAGGATAACACAGGCAACAGTCTCTCTGACCTTGGCTGCAGCAACCCTGCAAAACACATAGCCAAAGGCAAGGGAAACAAAGCCAAAAACGAGCTATTGGGACTTCAAGATAAAAAGCATTTGCACAGGAAAGGAAATGGTTGGCAAAACTGAAAGGCAACACATGGAATGGGAGAAGACATTTGCAAATGACATATCAGATAAAGGGTTAATATCCAAGATCTATGAAGAACTTATTAAACTCAACACCCAAAAAACAAATAACTCAATCAAGAAATGGGCAGAAGACATGAACAGACATTGGTCTAACCCCTCAAACTCTTGGCATAGATTCTTCTAAAAGTCTAGAAAAGCTCAAAAGTCACTTCTTCAGAGGCAACTTCACTGTTCACTCTGTTTAATGGAGTTAAACCACTTAACCACTTTTATTTTTAAATAGAAAATAATAGCATGAATAGTACTTACATGTTACATATATACATGTGAGTTGTGCATACATATCTATGTGTGAATATATGTGGACACACACATAAACATACACACACATTCTATCTTTTCCCTTTAACATGTAAGCTCTGTGAGTGTATAAGAGTAGGCATCTTGTTTGTAATGTCCACTATAATATATCTCAAATATAACAGGAAAGATACTTAATATAATATTAGATGGGTTAAAAAAAGTTAAATTTAGATGACTCTCTTTGTGCATCATATCTATGGTATCACCATGTACAGAGGATTACTTCAGTTAAAGCATGAATGTAAAAACATCAAAATAACCACATACTGAGGGTTTATATTTTATATTTCTGATTAACTGCCTAAATTATGATTTTAAATAAGTAAGGAGCTTCATGAGGTCAAAGAATTGATTGAAATTTTAAACTGTATAATCAGAATTAGTGCAACTGAGAGTTTATTCATTGAAATCAGTTTATTATTACTTAGCTGTTTATAGAAAGAGAAAATGTGTTCTAAGCATATAATGATTATTCACTAATTTATAAAAGTTACTAGAATGGATTTTATTATAAGAAAAAATAAAAAAAAAAACCTCTTTGTTAATAAGGGGTCTTTTCACAATGAACATCAAAATACCCAGTCATGAGAACAGATGGTTCAATCAAGAGAAAAAAATAAATAAAATTCTTCCTTTATTAAATGCATCTTCAAACTATTAATGTGAATTTTGCCCTAATTCTGTAAAAGTTGTATCAATTCTAGGATTGGGATAAATTGGCAAGATATGCATTTGGAAGTCTCATGCAGACTTTAGAAGGCCACATCTGTTGGTGCTCTCATGATCTTATTTAGAAAGATTATCTCAGAACAGATGTTCATGAGTATTTCTAGAAAATAAAATACTTTGATAGCATAATGTGTACTTATATAAAAAATTTAGGCCAAAGAAATCTGTAATAGACTGCTTATATGTCTGAAATGTCAACATAATGTGTTATCATTACCAAATATTTTAGAATGTATTCCTATAAACAAGGTTTTGTTTTTCCTACTTAACTACAATGCAAGTGTTAAAATCAAGAAATTATTAACATATTGCCATCATGTAATTCTCGGATACAACACATACATGCCAACTTTTCCAATAATTCCTTTCAAAGGAACACATTCCATACTAGAATCATGTGTCACTTTTTTATTTTTCTACCTAAAGTTTTTTCTGGTCTTTATTTGACTTTTAAGACCTTGACATTTTTGAAGATTATATGCCAGTTATTCTTAGAAAGTCCTTCTATTTAGTTTGCCTGATATTTCCTCATGACTGGTTTTAGGTTATGTGTTTTTGGCAAGAAAATCACAGAATGATGAGTTGATTTTTTTGGCTTTGTTTTGGTTTGGTTTTTGTTTTTCTCACTGCATCCTATTAGGTGGCACACATTTATATGTCATGTTATTAGTGATGTTAACTTTTTTGATTAAGGTACACCTGCCAATCTTTACCATTGTGAGATAACTTTTTCCCTTCATCATTAATAAGTAATTTTAAAATCATGTAATATATCTTGGTTGTTATCAACATTTCAATTTTTTTGCTTATAGACTCAAGGTATCCTATTATTTGTAATGGTTTATAATTTTATTACTATCATTATTTTTGCAATGAACATATTCTGATTTTGCTAGTGGAGGTCCCTCAGATTGGCTTTTATGTATTTTTGATATGC
This sequence comes from Taxidea taxus jeffersonii, assembly GCA_003697995.1. NCBI lineage: Eukaryota > Metazoa > Chordata > Mammalia > Carnivora > Mustelidae > Taxidea > Taxidea taxus. Next base: position 23,769 of record ML108687.1, read on the forward strand.
CCTCAACATTCTTTGAGTTCTTCCTTGATTTCTTCCATAAAAGATATTCTGGTGAACATACTTTTTCTATTTCAGCCTTCAAATCACACATTTCACCAAAAAAGCCCTGGTTATGTTAAGTGGAGAATGATATTATGAAATTAAGATCTAGATTCTATGACACCTGGGTGGTTCAGATGGTTAAGCATCAGCCTTCCGCTCAGGTCATGATCTCAGGGTCCTGGGATCCAGCCCTGTGACAGGCTCCCTGCTCAGCAGGGAGTCTGCTTCTCACTCTACCTCTGCCTCTCTCTCTGCTTGTGCTCTCTCCATCTTTCTCTCTCTCTCAAATGAATAAATACAATCTTTAATTTTTTTAAGTTAAAAAAAAAAAGGATTTAGATCCTATGCATGCCCATTGTAGTCACTGTTCTTAGGTTCTCTCAGCAAACAATGCTAGAGAAAACGTTTGAGTGCATGTGCACATGCACGTACACACATTTATATGTCAGTTTATTTACCAGTGAGCTCCTTTTCTTGCTTCTGTGGTGCTTGAACATCCAGTGAGTTTCAGTGGCACCGCCAGCAGTTTCAGTGGCACCTCACAGAAAGTTTCTTAAGGCAAAGAGTGACAATCCTCAAGGATGTTTCCCAGTGAATTCCATGGCATTCCACTTGACTACTGAGGGTGAGTTCCAAGGTCTGCCTATTTCATCTTCCACCTGCAAGTGACAGTTTCTGGGTAAGTTCTATGGGTACTCAGCCAACTTCCCATCGTTCAACAGAATTCCTCATGGGAATATTGCCTAGCTTTGTGGAAAATCCAACTAGTGCTTCAGCTAGATTTCCAGAAAATCCATCACCATATTGCCTGCAGACGGCTTCCCACAAAAAGTCATCAACACTTCTGCTTGTCAGCCTTGAACTGATGACCGAACCAATCCTTGCTCACAGTAACAGAATAGACTTAACCATCCAGTGGACTACAACCATGTATTTACCAACAAGATGGAAATTCCAGCCTTGGAGTGACCCCCACATCATTTATGAGTTTGTTTCTTTCTTGGGTACTTTCCCTATTACAGGGTTTTGTTTAGAATTTTCTTTATTGCCTTTATACTAAACTTTCCCCATTCAAGTTACCATGTGGTTTATATCAAGTGATTGAAACCTAACTGACAAAACACAAAAATAAATATAGGTCTGATTAGGTGTATTGATAGGTGTGTGTGTGTGTGTGTGTGTACATAAATACATAACAGAATATATAGGTACAAATACATATATACATACATGTACATATATACTCCATACTGTTTGTACATATATTTCTCTGCTGTCCAAAATACTACTAACCACATAAGACGATTAAATACTTGAAAGTTGATGGAAAAACTGAACACTAATTTTATTTAACTTCAAGTAATTTAAATTTAAATAGTCATATGTTGCCAGTGGCTACTGTACTAAACAATGTATACATATACGTACACACAACCATAAGTGCATGAGTTTACAACTATATTTATTTCTATATTTGTCTATATCTATTTCTCAGTTCAATGTCATGCAGACCGTTCTAGTGATGATACTTTCCATATTTGCACTCCCTTGCTCCCAATGTCCTTCTATATTTACTCATTTAATAAGTCCCCTTGTATGTACTCAAACTTGTGCATTCCCTCCTACCCTCATCCATGTTTTGGGATCTTGCCCTGGGATGCCACCTTTCTGTCCCTTAATAGATGCTGCTAAGCTTTTGTGCTCTCCTGATACTCTGATCATCCAGACATTCTAGGGCATCCTCCTCATCTAGTTGCACTTTAATATACAGACATAGAAACCTACCTATGCAGATGTGGTCATCCTCCTTTCAACACCCTAATACTCTACTTCCATTGACGTTCCCTATAAACACCCTTTTCGCTGCACATAGCATCTATCACTGTCACAGGTATCTCTCCTCAGAGATATCATTCTCATACCAGTCAGATTCTGTGCACCAAAGAAGTCTTTTGCAGATGCCTTTCTCACTATGGGCTTTGAAATCTTATGCCAGACAGCCCACTAAGGATACTCTACTCATCCTGGTCAGGATTTGCCACATTGTTCAGTGCTATGATATGTTTCTCCTTCCTGCTTAACACAGATCCCTCACTCACTGTCTCAAATAATGGCTGTAGACTTAATTTGGCAGAAAGGAAATGGAAAGGAGTAATAAAAAAGGGGGGGTTAGGTTCATCCTTATTTTTGTTTTTGTTTGAAAGGAGGTGATCTTTGATCTATCATTAATTGATAGATTAATGTTGAAATCTCAAACTATGACAGTGGGTTTGTTAATTTACTCTTTGTCATTTTATCAATTTATCTATCACTACCTCCATTTTGAGGCATTTTACTAATTGTACCCAGGTAAAAATATCACAATACTTTCTTAGGACACATAACTTTTTTTTTAAGATTTTATTTATTTATTTGACACAGAGAGAGAGAGAGATCACAAGTAGGGAGAGGCAGGCAGAGAAATAGAGAGGAGGAAGCAGGTTCCCTGCTAAGCAGAGAGCCCAATGCAGGGCTCTATGTCAGGACCCTGAGATCATGATCTGAGCTGAAGACAGAGGCTTTAACCCACTGAGCCACCCAGACACCCCAGAAGTGATACTTTGTGGAAGTGATTATGTCTGTTCCAAGTAGAGTCTTTAGGAAGTCTGGCAAGTTTCCATCCATCATGCACCCTCTGCCATGAGAAAATATGCCATAAAAACATGTTCTTCAATTTATATGCAGAGAAGGCCTATGGATCAGATATGAACCCAGTATAAACCTGTAACAGAATATCACCAGTCAGCATGGAGGCCAGTGAGATAATAATAATTATTGTTATTATAAGACATGGATATTTTGGGGATTTTTGAAAATAATATTGTACCAAATGCTAGCTAATATGGTATTTGGTAGAGGAGTGATAAAAGAGTGGGGGAGAATCCAGATAATCTGAGATTTGAAATATAAACCCTCAGAAAAATACTGTCACATGTAATATTAAGATTTGTTATATTAAAACACCTCTTTGTTTGTATTGAAGTTGTTTCCAATAAAATGTATTAATTTAAAAGATAAAAAGGACTTAGGTAAAAAAGATTAAGTATATGTGCCACTGATGTCTTCTTTTGTCCAAAGAATCTGTACTCAAGTCAAGAAAGAGATGGCATTTCTTTCTTCCTTTTGTTTTTAATTTTTTTTCATTTAAATTCAATTAGCCAACATAAGAAATGGTATTTCTTAAAAAGAATTGTGGGTGTGGCATAACTGGAATCACATCAACACATTATAGTAATTAGGAAAAATCTAATAACATTTTTCAATGGGTGGATGGCCAAAATTGTCATCTTGGATGAAATTTTGACAATTTGAAAGAGAAATTTATCCTGGAATATACAATATTTTATGAACAGAAATCTGATTAAGAAATATATCAGCCAACAAGGAGGGGATATTTTTAAATGCTTTTTTTCAAATGCATCCAAGTGATATGATGAAATAGAAACACTCAGACAATAGAGTCCAAACCAATAAAGAATAATGGCCCAGTAAGCTACTCCCAGGCAGTAATACAAGGGTCCACTCAAGGGAGTTCAGAATTTCTACAGCTATCTGCAACGTGATGTCCATTCTTCCCCTTTAGTAATAGATCCCTGTTCCATCACCTTGTATTGGATATTTCTTTCCCTTCCTCCCTCTCTCCTTCCCTCCTTTCCTCCCTTTCACCCCTCCTTCCTTCTCTTTATCTGTCTTTCTTTCTCTCTCTCTCTCTCTCCCCTTGACTCCCTTTTGCTCTTAAATTTCCAGTCCAAGGAGAACCTCATTTAGAGCTGATGTAGAAATTACTGAAATATCAAGGACTTTGAGCTATGTGTTTTATTTGGTTGAAGCTTTTGGGATATCTTCCTTTGTTTTCAAGTGATTTGTTTTCATATAGAAGAACAGAATCCAAGTATATGTGGCTAACATAGCAGCTCGTGACCAAACATATTATTTTTAGAAAAGTTCGCTCTTCCCTCCTGTAACCCCCAAGAAAGTCATATATTCCCTTTCCTTACTGTAATGTTTGGGTCATGTGACTTGCTTTGACACATAGAATATGGAAGGAGTCATTATAATAGTCATCTTGTGTGTCTGCCTAGATAGGAGCTGCTTTTTTTAACCTGTAACCAGGAATGAGAACACACATAGAGCAGACCCAAACCCACCAGTTCTCTCAAATAGAGCCATTGCAGTCAACCATCAAACCAGTGAAATAAACATATGAGGAACTGAGAATTTTTACATAAACTTATGGCAGCACAAATGTATGTATACTTTAAACTTACCACTGGTTTGCTCTACTTTTCTGCTTATTTTTTCGCACAATTTATGATTTTTTAAAAGATTTTATTTATTCCTTTGACAGAGGATCACAAGCATGGGAACAGGAGAAGAAGCAGCAGACTCCCCACTGAATAGGGAGACTGACTCAGGACTCAACCCCCCTGGGATCATGACCTGAGCCCAAGGCAGTCACTTAACCAACTGAGCCACCCAGGGACCCTGATTTTTGAATTGACAATCTATAATTCTTCCCTAATAAGAGAACTATACCCCTAAAATTGATTTGAATTCTACCATAATTGATCTATCTTGGTAAATTTTGATAATGTAGCATATGCACTATTTTACATAATTTATTTACTACTTAGTAAAAAATAAAATAAGGATATTATGGAACATGAAATATTTGCATTCATTATCAATACTCTCATTTCCAATAAGCTTAATTTGTCATTGTTTAACTGATAGCTTACCCATTTTATAACCTAGCCTTCCCTTTGCCACTATGTCTCTGTGATAGACATGCCTACTTTTAGATTTGAAGCAAAAAGATCTTGAATCTTTGTTACTTACTATAAGCAGTTAAAATATCTTCACAGATATTCAGTAGAATTTTCTTTTTTTTTAAGATTTTATTTATTTATTTGTCAGAGAGAGCGAGCACAGGCAGACAGAGTGGCAGGCAAAGGCAGAGGGAGAAGCAGGCTCCCTACAGAGCAAGGAGCCCAATGTGGGACTCGATCCCAGGACGCTGGGATCATGACCTGAGCCGAAGGCAGCTGCTTAACCAACTGAGCCACCCAGGCGTCCCTCAGTAGAATTTTGAACCTAGAAACTCACTCTGAAAAATAGAAAAAAAGCTATAACTGATTATGCTATAAAACATTTATTTCAGTATTACCTATTACTTATTCCTTAAAATGCCATGATAGGTTTTCATTTTGAACATCTATACTCTAGTATAATTAATTGTGCTCATATCTTTCTCACTTTCATTTAGAATAATCAAAAGCAGGTGATTCATTTTTTTGTTTTTTTAGTTTTGACACTTAGGCTTCTTAATCCAAAGAATAACACTTTACATTAGTTTATATTTTCATAATGAGACTTCCAAAGGGGCAATGACAGTCTTTGGAACAATCAGTGCTTCTTGCAATATTGTAATGAGTGAAACAAACAAAAACCTATCTAATATATTTGGCTTATACTTCATTTTAGTTCGCAGATTTTAGAATCCACAGTGAATTACTGATTTCATTTATTTAGTAAGACTTGTTTCTCAAAACACATGAGCAAAGGAAAAAAGACAGAAAGAAAGAAACCAAGAAAAGACTCTTGCCTATAGAAAACAAACTGATGGTTGCCAGACAGGAGGTAGGTGGGTGGATGGGTGAAATAGGAAATGAGGATTAAAGAAAGAGTGCATGTGTCCTGGTGAGCACTGGGTGATGTAGGGAATTGCTGATTTTCTATATTGCATACCTGAAAGTAATATAATATAATACTGTATGTTAACTCTGATGGGATAAAATAGAATTAAAAGAAAAACCTTGTTTCTTTGAAAGAAATAACGACACCATTATTGTACACAGAAGGAAATCAGTTAATGTATTTTAATATTTTATTTGTTTTTCATTATAGGATTTTAGTCTATACTTGGAGGTTTTTGAGCTGTGTTTAATTTCTAAACAGTCCTTTTCACAACTAAGTCTATAATCTATATTCAGTCACCTTTTTTCTATTTATGAAATACTTGATTTATGAAATTGAACATTCTCTTGTTGAGATTGTGATTTTGCCAAGCAAATGGATAGGAACTCCATCTTCTTTTCTGTTCTGTATAAAACAAACAAAGGCAATAAAAGCTGACAGAATTTTCAAAATGTCAATCAAGTAGCAATTGCAAAGTTGAAAAGCAGAAGGCAAAGGCATTCCTGACAAGCTGACAGTACCTACAGTTCTTGATAGAAATCACTTTGGGTCTAAATGACTAGCACAGGGAGATGTCTGACAGCTGATTTATACACGTAAATAAAAAAGGCAGTAGGAGGAACGTGAATGTATTGAAGACTAAAGAAGGGATAGACCATATGGAAAGGTGATGGACATCTGTTTTGCCCTTGCAACTGCTATAATAACATACCTTACACCTTGTATTTAAACTTATTTTTTACTGTATCTAAAACAAATAAGCCTGAGACAAAGAGATAATAATATGATTAGCTATGTATTAGCTTATTTAGTTGTTATTTATTATCTTCTTCCATTAGAATGTAAATGGCAACTCAAATTTTACTAATTTAAATATTAATCACAGCTAAAATAAATACAGTGTACAATTTAGAATGGTGCTTGACCAAATAATTGGGGATTACATTCTATCCAAGTAGACACAAAAAATTTACCATCCCACTAGATTCATTATCAAGTTGGCATCCATACACTTCTCCTTGATTAATATTTAATCTCCTAATAAAGACAATAAGAAAGTCACACGTCTGCCTAGCATGATGCATCTATCTTGTGTACTATTATTAAAGCCTATTAATCCTTTCCCCAGAAAAGCATGGGAAATCTTTGAGTGATGTTCATACTTCTCCTTGATAACCTGTAAATTAATTACTATGATGAAAAGTTTATAATGATTATGTTATATGATAAAATGATTAAAAAGGCAAGAAAACAAAGATAATTTAATACACATGCATGTTCATAACAAAATAAAGAAGAAATACTAATAACAACAACAGTCCTGGTTTCCACAACTGGGCAACCAGCTCCAGCTAGTATTTAAAACTACCTTCTTACATTGCCCATTCAATATTCCCTTTTTGACCAGCGGGCACCTCAGCTGGCTAATCATGATTTTCTTGAGTGATTTCTGCTACTGTGTTTTTTTTTATTATTATTATAGTAAAAACATTGAACATGAAATGTATCCTCTTAACACATTTTTAAGTGTACAATTAGGTATTATTAACTATAAGCATTACGTTATACAGCAGATGTTAAACACATTCATCTTGCATAACTGATTTTTTAAAAGTTTACATTCATTGAATATTTAACCATTTCCCTCCCCCCCAACTCACTAGCAAGCACCATTCTAATCTGTTCCTAGAATTTTTACTATTTTTATATACCTCATATAAGTGGAATCATGTAGTATTTATCCTTGTGCCATTGCCTTATTTTATTTAGTAAAATGTCCTCCAAATTCATACGTATGGCAGGATATCCCTTTTTTAAGACTGAATAAAATTCTGTTGTCTACATATACCATATTATCTGTATCTATTAGCCCATCTGTCACATGTGGGTTGTTTCTGTATCTTGGCTATTGCGAATAATGCTGCATTGAAAACGGGAGTACAGATATCTAAGTTCAATTCTTTTAGATGTATACACAGATGTAGGAATCCTGGATTGTGTATAAGAACCAACATATAGACTAATGAAACAGAATAAAGAATCCATAAATTCATACACAAATAATCCTCAAAAATAATGTCACAATTATTGAACATTACATGAAAAACAAAATTAAAAAATAAAAGAATGTCAAGAATACACAATGGGGAATTGATAGTCTCTTCAACAAATGGTGAGGAAATTGGATATTCATATATGGAAAGATGAAATTATTCTCTTATTTTATACCATATATAAAAACAATTCAACCTAGATTAAAGACTTATATGTAAGAACTTAATCTGTAAAATTCCTAGAATAAAATATAAGGTAAAATATTCCCAACATTGGTCTTGGCAGTAATTTCTTGGATATGACACTAAAAGCACAAGCAACAGAAACAAAATAAAACAGTGGGATTACATCAAACTAAAAAGCTTCTGCACAGCATAGGAAACAATCAACAAATCAACAATCAACAAGAAGGCAACCTATGGAATGAAAAAAAGTTGCAAACCATATATCTGATTGTGATTACTATCTAAAACATTTAATAAACTCCTACAACTCAGTATCAAAAAACACATAGGTGAGCAAAGGACTTAAATAGATAATTCTTCAAAGAAAGCACAAATAGTCAACAAGTATATGAAAAAGTGCTAAACATCATTAATCATCAGGTAAATCAAAGCCACAATGAGATAACACCTCATGCCTATGAAGATGGCTATTAAACAACAACTATAGCATCTTAGTTCAACTAGTATTGGCAAAGACGTGGAAAAATCAGAACCCTTATAAAATGTAAACTAGCTCATCTGATATGCAAAACAAAAATGTATGGAGTTTTCTTAAAAACTGAAAGAAAAACAAAACAAAATAAAACAAACACAAAACAACCAAAAAAATATCAAATGGTCATCGTATATACCTGGTAGTATGACCCAAATTCTCATTGCTATGGACAATTAGTTGTCCTGATTGAATCAAGTTGTTGCAGTTTTCCATTAACTTCAATCAGAGGGCATGATGATACTAAAAGTTGTCCTAAGTGACCTCATATGTTCTAAACATATCCTTCCACCTTCATTATGTGGTGGCAGTGCAATTTCCTCTTGGAAATAAGGATCAATCACTCCTGCCAGGACAACTGGAATTGTCTATTCTAATTATACATTTCAGATCGGGGGAAATAACCACAAGATGTGTTCATGGACCCACAAAATGATCTGATCTGAGGTAAAACTACAGACCACCTGACCCCCACAAAACCCTACTCTAACCAAGGGACAACAGTGACCTTTTGGGACTCTTGGAATCAGTGTCAATAATTACTGGTGTCCAGTAATCTTCAAAAATTTCATCATTTTCTTTCTTCCAATGCACACTCTGTGAAAGTTCATAAGTCCCTTTGGGGAAGACAGGGAGGAAGATTAACAGCATAAATTTTAACAGGGTAGTGAGATCCTTCCTATAAGCATTCATCTTCTCCTTCACTCAAGAGGTTCTGTGTCTTGATACTGACTTAATACAGGGAATTGAATGAGAGGCTTTGAACCTGGTTTTATGATCAAGTTAGACTTCTGTTCACTTGACCTAAAACAGTTCTCCTTATATAGATCAAATAAGAATTTAGCAGACTGCCCAACTATTTCACTTTAAGGATACCATGACCAACTAGCCAACACCATAGGTCTTTGCAAATCACCATATTCTAATTACTTATTTGACCCTGTCATTCATTATGGTAATTATGAGCACCTTGTCTTTGGAGATTAAATGCAGCCACTTGGCTCCTGAAATTTGGGGGCCAATTATAACCATTGCATTTAGTCTTCCCAATTCAGGGGCAGTAGTTTCCATTGTATTTATGACCTACAGAAAAGAGAAGTAACAAAGAAAGTAGTACAATTAAGAGCTCCTTTTAGTAAAAGATAATTTGAAAATAGTAAGCACCCCTTAATTTAAAATTAAGATTTTGGATATCAATAAATTACATTTTATATGATAATCAATAATTCCTACATTAATAACATAAATTAATATTTAAATTTTCTGTATTCTTTTTTCTTTGAATGATGAAATTAAAATTCAGTTAAATTGAATGTAATAATTTAATGTCATTTACAGTAATGTTATATTAATGCAAAAATTTTAAGTGACATTAAAGATGTGGAATTCATGTAAACAAAACTCAATTTAGAATTTATTTTATAAATTAAGTATTTCTCTAATTTCACTTTATTACACTTCATTATTTCTGTAATTTAATGGGGAAGAATTTGTTAATGTCAATATCAATTAAAAGAAGCAAAATGTTTTACAGTAAGGAAATCAGCTTAAATATTTTCTTAAGAATATTTTCATGGTTGGAGTTCCTGGATGGCACAGTTGGTTAAGTGTTCAACTCTTGGTTTCTGCTCAGGTCATGATCTCAGAGTTCTAAGATTGAGCCCTATGTAGTCGTGAGACTCTCTCTCTCCCTCTGCAACATGCCATCTCTCTCTCTCTCTGTCAAATAAATAAATAATCTTAAAAAAAAGAATACTTCTATAGTTTTGAAATATCAAGCATATTTTTCCTGAATTATTTAAATAATCAATATATAAAATATTAATTGGTGCCTATGTAAAATAGCCATAAATACACACACACACATACACAGCTAAAATACATATACATAATTATGTAAAAATTGTCATTTTTTTTTAAAAAGTATTTGAGAGATAGAGAGGGAGAGAGAGAAAACATGAATGGGGGGAGGAGCAGAGAGAGAGAAAAGCAGATTCCCTGCTGAGCAGGAAGCCCTATGTGGGGTTTGATCCCAGGACCCTGGAATCATGACCTGAGCCTAGGGCAGATGCTAAACTGACTGAGCCACTCGGCACCCCAAAATTATTGACTTCATGAAGAAATCTTTATAACCTAGTTCCTTTCATTCTCTCTTTCTCTCTCTCTCTCTCTCTTTAAAGTAGGCTCCCCACGCAGAGTGGAGCCCGACACAGAGCTTGAACTCACAACTCTGAAATCAAGACCTGAGCTAAGATCAATAGTCGTTTTACTGACCGAGCCCCCCAGGCACCCTTAACCTGTTTTCTTAACTTGTGATTTGTGCATGTGCTTCAGAAATCCTGTAAAATCTTTAACCTTGATACAAATACTTGTGTGGATTATTTTTTTCATTTGGAAAAGATCATAAATTTCATCACTTTGCTCTATGTCCACTACTAAGTAAGTTTCTAAACCACAATTTATAATAGAAATATTGATTTTTGTTGTATCAAATGGGAAAATTGAACTAATGAAATCAATCTGGATGTGTCTTTATTACTGAAAAAAAGCCAAAAAGCCTCTGGACTCTTTGGGGGTTCACATTTAACATATGCATTTATCTCCACAGTTTGAACCCATTGTACACAAATAGCAGATCAGGACTGTTAAAGACCAGAATCAGAAAAAATTTCCACCAGAGCATATAAAATGCCTATTGAAAAGTAGAAGCCTATCTCATCTGAGTCTATATTTTTATAGCTTATAATTATTTCACATAGTTAATAAGAATGGTTTATGATTTACTGTAATATCTTTCCTTAGAACTGAAAAAAATTCCCCCAAATTACAGAATATTCTAAATTAGCATATATTTAATGCATGTAAATAGTAATACTGTTGCAAAAAATGCAAACAAGACTTTCTGCTAATAATCATTATTTGAAACCATCTTAATTCTCATGTATATTAGCAGTGGGGTACATTATTATCATTATACAGGGCAGAGACATTTTCAGTACTTATAAGTCTAAGAGATATAATGACAGAGTGATATTTCACAAAATGTGCTGTCACCAGGGGGTCTGACCATATTTCATTTTCAGTAGCAACTTTGAGTATCCTAATTGCCAACCCTCCCAAGCCAGTACCAAGGTATTCTGTCATCCATTTTCACTAGCGGGTTGTCTGCCTCTATCCTCATCCTTTACTTGTTCCTCTATTTTCACTGTCTCCTCTCAAATGCTGACAGATTTTAACTTACTTGTAGGTTTCATAAAACTCAACCTATCATATCACTAATCCAAACACTTTCAGCTAAGATTGAGTTGCTTAAGAGTTGAGCAATTTATAGATTTATAAATGGTAGTGATAATATCACAATTACTTATTTTTTTCATATCTAATACTATGTTAGTGCCTGTCCTTCTTTGTCTAATAAAATGGTGAATTTATATATTTTAATTTTTTTAATTTTATTTATTTATTTGACAGAGAGAGAGATCATAAATTAGGCAGAGAGGCAGGCAGAAAGAGAGAAAGAGAGGAAAGCAGGCTCCCTGCTGAGCAGAGTGCCCAATGCTGAGCTTGATCCCAAGATCCTGGGATCATGGCCTGAGCCGAAGGCAGAGGTTTTAACCCACTGAACCACCTAGGCACCTCAAAAATGGTGAATTTATTATAGGGTGAATTAGTTCATGATGAATTGATGGAACTCATAAACATATTTGATAATAATGGAAAAGAAAATATTACTTTATTTTCCTCAAATATATGATAGTCATAAACATGATTTAGTTATAAATAAAGATTTATTAGTACTCACTTCTTCTGAACTTGATGAATGTGTGCAAAAACCTCCTCTATTTAACATAATCAATTCATCTTCAAATAGTGAGAATTTCTTTACTATAAATATGTAAGCAGAGGGATGCTTGGGTGGCTCAGTGGGTTAAAGCCTCTGCCTTCAGCTCAGGTCATGATCCCAGCGTCCTAGGATTGAGCCCCATGTCGGGCTCTCTGCTCAGTGGGGAGACTGCTTCCTCCTCTCTCTCTCTGCCTCTTGGCCTATTTGTGGTCTCTGTCTGTCAAATAAATAAAGAAAAAATTTTAAATATGTAAGCATAAATTTTCCCTAGGTATTCATTTTGTTATGTATAACAAGTTTATATATGTAAGATTGTATCTTCATTTAGGACATTCTCATATTGGACATATTATAATTACTATTATTACTCTCTTTTAAATTTTTGGATATTTAGAATTTAGATATTTAGAATGGTTGTTTTGGAAATTCTATGGGATGTGCTTTATGAAATTTAGGTTAGTTTTCATAAATCTTCTGTATGTGTTTAATAATAATAAGCACCTTGAAGTGACTAGGTACAATGATCTACAGGTACTGTATCCAGCTTGCTTATTATGTGGATAAAATCTATAATTTGACAATTTGTATGGGAGATATGTATATATGCATTTTATTTTTCAGTTCCCATTAGTATATTTAATATGCTATTTTAATAAAAGACATTTCAGTAAAAAAAGTGAAAATGAAAGACTATATTGGATTGAGGAGGGAAGTAAGAAGAAAAATTAAGGAAATTAGAGTCCGTTTTTGGAAATTTAGAAGATTTTTAAAGAGATAGCCTACACTTATTTATTTTTTCAAAAAATAATTGTGCTCATAAACTTTTTTATCAATTTCTTTTTTTAAGATTTTATTTATTTATGTGAAAGAGAGAATGAGAGAGAGAGAGAGAGAGAACATGAGAGGGGAAAAGGTCAGAGGGGGAAGCAGACTCCCTGCTGAGTAGAGAGCCCAATGTGGGACTGGATCCTGGGACTCCAGGATCATGACCTGAGCCGAAGGCAGTTGCTTAACTGAGCCACCCAGGTGCCCATGCTCATGATTTTCAATGATATAAATATTAAACATATGCATTTGCTTTATTTAAAATGTTGTAATTCCTCTTAGAAATGGAGGGGAAACTTCTAAACTCACTCTACAAAGACAGTATTACCTTGATGTCAAAACTAAAGATGCCACTAAAAAGGAGAATTACAGGTGAATAGCTCTGAGAACATGGAGGGAAAATACTGCCAAATCAAATTCAATAGTACATTAAAAGAACCATCCACCACAATCAAGTGGGATTTACTCCCGGTTTACAAGCATGGTTCAATATTTGTAAATCAATTGAGGTGATACACTAAATTAATAAATGAAAATATAAGATTCATATGATCCTCTTAATAGATGCAGAAAAAGCATTTCACAAATACAGCATACATTCTTCACAAAAACCTTAACAAAAGGTATGGATAGAACATACCTCCATATCATAAAAGCCATATATGAAAGACCCACAGCTATTTTCAACTTCATGGGAAAAAGAAAAAAACTGAGAGCTTTTCCTTTACAGCCAGAAACAAGAGAAAAATGTCCCTTCTCACCGTTGTTATTTAACACAGTACTGGGATCCTCAGCAGACAATAAAAATAAATAAAAAGCATTCAAATATGTAAGGAAGAAGTCAAACTTCCCTTGTTTGCAGATGATATGATACTCCATATAGAAAATCTGAAATACTCCACAAAAAATTTTCTAGAACTGAAAGATGAATTCAGTAAAATCACAGGATGCAAAATCAATGTACAGAAATCTATTGCAGTTATATATGCCAATAATGAAGTAGCAGGAAGAAAAATTAAGGAATCAATCTCATTTACAATTGCACCAAAATCATAAGATATCTAGAAATAAACCTAACCAAAGAAGTAAAAGATCTGTACTCTGAAAACTATAAACACTTATGAAATAAATTGAAAAGAACACAAACAAATGGAAAAATATTCCATGCTCATGAATTGGAAGAACAAATACTATTAAAATGTCTATACTACCCAAAGCAATCTACACATTTAATACAATTCATATCAAAATAACACCAGAATTTTTCACAGAACTAGAACAAACAATCCTAAAATTTGTAGGAACCCACAAATGACCCTGAAGAGCCCAAGCAATTTTAAAAAACAAAAGCAAAGCTAGAGGCATCACACTTCTGGACTTCAAGCTATCTTACAAATCTGTAGAAATCAAAAGCGTATATTGTATACATAATATAAGACCCATAGATCAAGGGAGAAGAAGTAAAATCTAGAAATAAATCCAAATTATGTAATCAATTAATGTTCAACAGAGCAGGAAAGAATATCCAATGGAGAAAATGTTTCTTCAACAAATGGTGTTGGGAAAACTGGACAGCAACATGCAAAAAGAATGAAACAGAACCACTTTCTTACACTACACACAAAAAATAAATTCAAAATGGATGAAAGACCTAAATGTGAGATCTGAAATCATAAAAATCCTAGAGAATACAGACACTAATCTCTTTGACATGGGGCCATAGCAACATCTTTCTAGGTCCATCTCCTGACACAAAGGAAACAAAAGTAAAATAAACTATTGGAACTTCATCAAAATAAAAACATTCTGCACAGTGAAGGAAACAACCAACAAAACTAAAAGGCAACCAACAGAATGGGAAAAGATATTTGCAAATAACATAACTGATAAATGGTTAATATCTAAAATATATAAAGAACTTATCACACTCAACATCCAAAAAACAAATAATCCCATTAAGAAGTGACCAGAAGACATTAATAGATTTTTTAAAAGATTTTATTTATTTATTTGACAGAGAGAGATACAGTGAGAGAGGGAACACAAGCAGGGGGACTGGGAGAGGGATAAGCAGGCTTCCCAATGAGTAGAGAGCCCAATGTGGGGCTCGGTCTCAGGATCATTATCTGAGTTGGAGGCAGATACTTAACGACAGAGCCATCCAGCCCCCCACCCTTTTTTTTTTAAGAAAAAGACATACAGATCGCTAACAGGCACATGAACAGATGCTCAACATAACATCACTCATCATCAGGAAAATACAAATCAAAACCACAATAAAATACCACTTCCCACCTGTCAGAATGACTAAAATTAACAATATAGGAAACAACAGATGTTGGGGAAGAATGGTGAAAGGGGAAATCTTTTATACTGTGGGTGGGAATGCATTTTTGTGTAGCCACTCTGGAAAATAATATTACAGTTCCTCGAGTAGTTAAAAATAGAACTATCCCATGACCCAGCAATTGTACTACTATGTATTTACCCAAAGAACATGAAAATACTGATTTGAAGGGGCACATGCACCACAGTGTTTACAGCAGGATGTCCACAATTGCAAAACTTGGAAAGAGCCCAGAGGTCCACTGACCAAGGAATGGATAAAGAAGAATGGTATATCTATGCAATGGAATATTACTCAGCCATCAAAAAGAATGAAATCTTACCATTTGTAGCTACATGGATAGAGCTAGACTGTAATATGCTAAGTGAAATAAGTCAGTCAGAGAAAGACAAATGCCATATGATTTCACTCATATATGGAATTTAAAAAGCCAAACAGATGAATATAGAAGTGTAAAAAAAGAGAGGGTGTCATAAGAGACTCTTAACTACAGAGAAAAAACTGAAGGTTGATGGAGGAGAGGTAGGCAAGGGATGGGCTAAACAGGTGATCAGTATTAAGGAGGAAACTTGTATTGATCACTGGATATTATATATAAGTGATGAATCACTAAACTCTATTCCTGAAACCAATATTACACTATATGTTAACTGATGAGAATTTAAATAAAAAGTGAAAAAAAATAATGACTAAAATATGCATAAGGATAGGGACACCTGGGTGGCTTAGTCAGTTAAGTATCTGCCTTTGGCTCAGGTCATGATCTTGGGGTCCTGGGATTGAGTCCCACATTGGGCTACTAATTCTGTGGGGAACCTGCTTCTCCCTCTACATGCTGCTCCCCGTACTTGTGCTCTCTCTCTCTCTCTGTCAAATAAATAAATGAATAAAATATTAAAATATAAAATATGTATAAGGATTGTTAAAATATTGATTTGAAAGAGTCCTATCAGTTAAATTTTATAAAGTTATGCTCTTCTTAAGTTCTACAGTCTTAATAAAAAGTTTGAAAGAAATATACTGTAATTATAGCCCATCTTTCAGGAAGGCACATATCTAAAAACTTAAATCAATTTACTGAAACAGTAATTCCATGTTTCTTAAATATCATGCATTTAAATATATATTTTAGTTTCCATACTGTGTTTTGGGTTAGATCTCCTTTTAAAAATATTAATATATGAAATTGTAATAATAGTTATTAGCATAATTGCCTCAATTTCTTCTTGGTGATGTATGTCTATATTAAGAATACAGATTTTTTTAGTCTGCTGAAACTGGCTCACTAGGTGTGTGACATTAAGCACATTATCTTACCTTTCAAGGCTTGAGCTTTTTAATCTGCAAAATAAGATTACTAATTTTATCTCATGATGTGAACTTAGAGGCTTAACTCATAGGGATTCATGAGGCAATCATTTATAAATCACTTAGGACAGTCCTTAGCACTTTATTTTCTATCAATAATCATGCATTATTTTAATATAAATCCAGGGATCTAGTTCTTCCTTTAGAAATAAGCTACAAAAATACAAAATATAAAACTGAACTGAATGGTACTTTCCTTTAATGTAATACATGAAATGATAGTGGGGAGCTTTTTGCTTCTCTTTCTAAATGGCAACAGTTTAAAACTGGCCCATACAGCTTAAATTGTTATGTATCTGACTTACCATGATAAACAAATGCTTTGCCTTGTAATACAATTTCGTTAAAATTAGTATATTGTGATAAAATACATTTCTAGGCAATTAGAAAAAAGAAAACAATTGTCTAAAGTTTCATTAATAAGCACTTAATGTGAACTTGCAATTTTAGGTAGTATATTAGGTGCTAAGGTTACTAAATCAACTAAGAATATGATTGCTCCCTTAAAAGCTACTGCACTCAATTCCAAAGTGAAAATAAATCCTTTAATATTAATAAAGGACAAACAGAAGCAATAGTTCTACAGATGATGACTGTTCTAGTTATTTATTTTCCCAAAATTTTACTGAATGAAACAGAGTTTTGGAGAGTGATTTTTTAGGAACAGTTAAGCTGATATTCCCAATAAAGTTTTGCTTAAACTTCAGAATTGATATATTTCTCTGAATACTCTTTAACATGCCCATACATCTTCAGTAAAAACAAACAGAGCAACAAAACAAACAAACACAAAAAGTCTACCTCTTGTCTGCTTTATTAATGTGTTCATGTATTTCTTACCTTTCTCATATTGTGTCATATTGTATCACTCATTTGTCACTTCTCATAGATTATGAGCTTCTTGACAGCAAGGAGCTGTGTTTGGCTTTTTTTTGTTGTTGTTGTTGTTTGTTTGTTTGTTTTTGTCTTTCAGATCCTGATTTCCAGTGTACTTGGATCATCGTGGGTAATTGTACACACAGAGAGACAATATGACCACCAATGGTGAAGCCAAATTGTATAAGAGGACATGAACGAAGTGACCAAACATAATTTTTTATTTTATTTTAATTCTACAGCAGGGAGAATTTAATATCCCTTTTTTTTAAAGTTTTTTTTAATTTAATTTCTGGTAGTTAACATATACTGTACAATAGTTTCAGGTGTATAATATAGTGATTCAACACTTCCATACAATATCTGGTGCTCATCACAAGTATATCTCCTTAATCCCCATAACCCATTTAACCAATCTCTCCACCAAACTCCCCTCTGGTAACGATCAGTTTGTTCTCTCTAATTTAGAGTCTGTATCTTGTTTTCCCTCTCTTTCACTCTTTTTTTTTCTTTTTTTTTTCCCCTTTGCTTATTTGTTTTGTTTCTTAAATTCCACATATGAGTGAAATCATATGGTATTTGTCTTTCTTTGACTTATTTCTCTTAGCATAATACTCTCTAGCTCCATTCATGCCATTGCAAATGGCAAGACTTCATTCTTTTTTTATGGCTGAATAACGTTCCAGTGTGTGTGTGTGTGTGTGTGTGTGTGTGTGCACATGTGCATACGCACATGCATGTGTGTTGGGGGATCAGGGTTGAAGTGAGGAAATAACAGGTTATAACATAATTCATATAGTAATATCCTCCAAATATATTCAAGGAGCAGACACAAATAGTAATTGGAAGTAGACTAAATGCAAATTCTAATAATCCCTACATCCTAGCTGAAAAGAAAGAATAAAACACAAGAGAGGAGAAAACCCACTTCTGGGACTGCTCATAGTTTTGATGGCCATAATAGTCTACCATATTAATAGCTGTGTATTTACGGTAAATAGTCCCCTCAAACTTAAAGTCTGAAAAAACGTTTAAAGTGATGCTATTAAGAAAATAGATGAAATTTCTTCATGTAATTGTTTTGCCCTTAAAATTTGCATCCCCCTACTATCTCTGCCCACCCCCCCAAAAGAAAAACAATAATGAAAAGGAAACAAATGTGAAAAAAAAAGAAGTTCTTGAAACACAGTACAGATATATCACTTATGCAGATACTTTTTTGCAAGCCCCTAACTGATAAGGGAGTTGGATTTTGGAAATTCTCACTTATCTCTTCCAATATGTAGAGAGAAGGACAAGTAGTTCATATCCTTATTTTGTTCTTCTCTTATCATAAAATTTGCTTCAGGATAGATTAAATAAGAAGTGATTTTGACTTTCCCCAAAAAAGATCAGGGATCTACAATATCTGGAAGAAAAATGTCCAGTTTTCAGAGACCATTTCTCAATGGAAATGGCATATTGCCACACTTCTAAGTAGATGGTGTGAACCTGCTAAACAGTTGCCAAAATTTCAGGAGAGAAGAGCCCAGATGTCCTAATTGCCTTTCTAATAAAGAGTATACCCTATCTTAATCAAGACATATTGCCTACTATGCCCCCTTGAATACACACACACACACACACACACACACACACACACACACACACACTTTCTTCAATACAAAAGATCCAGTATGCAAACTGGATAAATCAGAGATATTGTATAACTCTGATAGCAAAACAAAACGTTTACATTCTCTATCTGTCTGTATTAGTTTGATAGGGCTGCTGTAACAAAAATGACAATTTGTGTAACAAAGAAGAGAAATTTCCTATGTCACAGTTCAGGACATTAGAAAGCCATTTTTCTGTTGTCAGCAGATCAATGCTCCCTCTGAAGGTGTTAGAACAATGTCTGTTCCACAGCTTTCTCCAAGCTCCTGGTAGTTCTTTGGCTTACAGCTGCATAATTCTAATCTTCACATGGTGTTTTCCCTGTGTGTGCTTGTCTATGTGTCTATGTGTTCAAATTTCCTCTTTGTATTATTTTATTTTATGTTTTATTTTGTATTATATTATTATAGTTATTTAAGTACATGCAGTCATATTGGATTAGAGCCCACCCTAATAACATCAACCTGATCATCTACAAATGCACTACTTCCAAGTAAGGTCACATTCTGAGGTACTGGGGGTTAGTACTTGGAATAGAAATTCCGAGAGGCACAAATGAGTTCATAGCACTGACCTAGTATGACCAAAATGGAAACAACTGGCAAGGTAGTTATATAAGAATACTACAATAAATTTAGAAAAAAAATGAACTAAAAGAAAGATTTTATTTATTTATTTATTGAACAGAGAGAGAGAGAGAGGACACAAGCAGGGGGAGCAGCTGACAGAGGGGGAGAAGCAGACTCTCCACTGAGCAGGGAGCCTGATGTAGGACTCCATTCCAGGACCCTGAGATCATGACCTGAACTGAAGGGAGATGCTTAACCAACTGACCCCCCCCAGCCATCACATAAAATAACAGTAATTAAATATATAGTCAATTTAAGGTTAAAATACTCTTAAATACCCTAATTAGGACAATAAATTCACTACGGAATATATTAGAATGTTTATTTCCACAGATTCTAAGAGATTATGAAAGAGTGAAAAGAAAAAAAAATAGATAGCATTTAAGTCCTTTTATTTTATTATTTTTTAAGATTTTATTTAGTTATTTGAGATAGAAAAAACATGCAGAAGCAAGGGGAAGTGCCAGAGGAAGAGGGAGAAGCAGACTCAGCTCTGAGCTGGGAGCTCTATGTGGGGCTGGATTTCAGGACCTTGAGATCATGACCTGAGCTGAAGGCATTTTCTTCACTGACTGAGCCACCCAGGCAGCCTGGAATTGAGGTTCTTAAATATATGTATCTTTCAGATTTCATCTAACTATCTTTTTATCAGAGATAACCAGTATCTTGAATTTGATATACATTATTTGTACTCTAATTGTTGTATCTTTATTATATGTACACACACACATATTATTATTAAGTAGCATCAAACATTGGTATGCATGCTTCTATGTAAAGATATTAAAAGACATGTAAAACTTTCCTTTTACGTTCAAGTAATTACATGTTCATTTTCCCTAACTTATTTCTTGGATTAGTTTTTTGTTGTCGTTGTTGTTTTTGTTGTTGTTGTTGTTTTGTTTTTTGTTTTTTGTTTTTTGTCCTTTTAACTGTTAGTTACCTCTATCCATATCCTCCACACTAATTAAATAAACTCCAGGGCTATGCTCTACTTTGAGACGGACATTCAATTCCTAGTGTATTCCCTATCTCATTTTCAAGTGCATTGTTCGGTATAGCTGAGTAGAGATCATTATAAAAGTAAACAAAAGTATTAAATACATGTTGTACAGCAGATACTAATGTAGCATTTGTATGTCAACTATACTTCAGTAGAAAAACATTAAATATATCAAGTAACAAATTCTAATGCTGTAAGCATGAATCAAGTTGAAATATAAATTTCCATTTCTTATTAAAGGCAAAAATTAGGGGCACCTGGGTGGCTCAGTGGGTTAAAGCCGCTGCTTTCAGTTCAGGTCATGATCCCAGAGTCCTGGGATGGAGCCCAGCATCGGGCTCTCTGCTACGCAGGGAGCCTGCTTCCCTTCCTCTCTCTCTGCCTGCCTCTCTGCCTGCTTATGATCTTTGTCAAATAAATAAATTTTTAAAAAAAGGCAAAAACTAATGATGTATTATATGGTGATTAATATAACACAATAAAAAAGGCTAAACAGGAGAATGTTAAGTCCCTTCAGCAAAAGCAGTACCCAGGAATGGTATTTCCTCTACCGTACCCTCAAAATTTGAGTTAATCCAATACCAGCTCCTTTATATGTCATTATCTGTACATTCAAAGTCAAATTATAATTTCACAAAATCAGAAGGGCATGTGATGTGATGAGTACTGGGTGTTATACACAACTGATGGATTGTGATATACACAACTGATGATTATATACAACTAATGATGTACTATGTTTTGGCTAATTGAATTTAAATTAAAAAAAAGAATTTCACAAAATCAACCTCATATCAAATACACTTCAAAATGAAGTAATTGTCAGCATATAAACAACTGTGTGAGGAAAATGAATTTCCTGAGCCCAGCATCTTATACAATCTACACCTACATTCTCACCAAAGCTTTGCGTTATTTGCAAAAATTAGAATAGAGGGACAAAGAGACTGTATATCAAAATAAAACTTTTATTTATAAAAATGTTATAAATTTATAAAAATATACATATATTTATAAATATATAAAATAAATATATTTAATAAATATGTATCTCTACTGATATAGATATAAATTATATATCTATATTGATATATATCATCATAGACTTTACTATGTCTGAGAGAATGACATACAGTGGTTATAAGGTATTTAAGTCTCCTATCCTTACAAGATCACTATGAGATAGGATTCCTGTGTCCCTACAAAAGTCCCCCTTAGGATATCTGACTTCCTTAAAAGAGTGGCACTAGAGAAATTCCATTAGCCTAATGAAATTAAACCATTTATATCCATCAATGAATTATACTTTCTCTTTTTGTTTGGAGTTGAGGACAATATTCCACCTATCATTATCTGCATCTTCTCATTACCTAAATTTATCTCCTATTCCCAACCATTCCACCTATTCCTAAGAACACAAATTATTTTTTATTTTTTTTTTTTTTGGAATTAACCTATTCTCATTTATCAACTTAGGATATCATTTTTTTCAGGATACCAAATTTTAATACCAAAATTGCCTTAGGGTATCTGCCATATGTATCTATAAACATATATAATATTTCCAATTTTACTTAATCATGCTCAGTTATAATGACTTGTTCTGTTATCTCATTCTCTCACTATAATGCAAGTCATTTAAGTATAATGGCAGTGTTGGTTTTCTTTATTGATTTCACATATCAGAAAACATGTCGATTGAATAGGCAAGCACAATATAAGGTGCACCTTAAGAATAATAAAAATATAGAGATGAAAAGCAATTTTTTAATGTATTTCTTTATAGATATAATACTATATAAAAGTTTTCAAGAAATATATTATCATTTCAAAAAAATCCAATGGTCTTTTTTAAAAATTTTTAAACAATTTTATTTATTTATTTGACAGAGTTTACAAGTAGGCAGAGAGGCAGGCAGAGAGAGAGGAAGGGAAGCAGGCTCCCTGCTGAGCAGAGAGCCCAATGCAGGGCTTGATCCCAGGACCCTGGGATCATGACCTGAGCTGAAGGCAGAGACTTTAACCCACTGAGCCACCCAGGAGCCCCAATCCAATGGTCTTGGTCAAAAACAACACCTAGTTTCCCTGTAAGGGGATTAAAGAACATTATTTTTGTTTTTAAGATTTTATTTTTTAACAGAGAGAGAGAGAGATCACAAGTAGGCAGAGAGGCAGGCAGAGAGAGAGGGGGGAAGCAGGCTCCCTGCCAAGCAGGGAATGTGATGGGGGCTCGATCCCAGGACCCTGAGATCATGACCTGAGCTGAAGGCAGAGGCTTAACCCCTGGAGCCACCCAGGCACCCCAAATTTTGTTTTTTGTTTACCTGAAGGGAGTGAACAAGTTGATTTGATGGGGATAAAATAAGTTATGACACTTCTCTCCATAACTGTGCTTTGCCTCTCCACTAAGTTATTGGTGAAGACAACGTATGTCAAGGATGCTGTGATGGACACCTGTATTGCAATTCATGGTGCTAACATGTCTAAGCACAATGTAAAATTATTATAAGGATAAAAAGTTATACAGCATTTGAAAACAGCTGAACCTGTTAACTCCACTTTGAAAACAGAATAATTAAACTGTTTGTAATGAGAAATGAAATATATCCAACACATCCACAGAGGTACAGACCCTGGAAGCAGAGAATATCAGAAAAATTTCAAGAAGTTATGCCAGATTCTGTTTCCTGACAGTCAATATTTATAGTTCCCATTCATTTGCTTTCCAAGTAACTACATAGTTCAATAAACAATCCTAGCCAAATTACACCATTTTAAGTAGTCCTATTTAAATGAATGAAAATTTCACTGAGATCATTTTTTTAAAAAAAATTATTTATTATTTTTTGCTATTTATTTATTTATTTAGCATATAATGTATTATTGCTTCAGGGGTACAGATCTGCGAATCATCAGTCTTACACAATTCAGAATACTCACCATAGTGCATACCCTCCCCCATGTCCATAACTCAGCCATCTTACCCATCTCCCCAACCACCCAGCAACTCTCAGTTTGTTTCTTGAGATTAAGAGTCTCTTATGTTTGTATCTCTCCTTGGTCCCATCTTATTTCATTTTTGTCCCTCCTTACCTCCCACAGCCCCCCACCCTGCCTCTCAAATTCTTCATATCAGGGAGATCATATGATAATTGTCTCTCTCTGATTGACTTATTTTGCTTAGTATGTTGCCCTCTAGTTCCATCCATGTCATTGCAAATAGCAAGATTTCATTTTTTTGATGGTGGCGTAGTATTCCATGTGCATATATATACATATATATCACCTCTCCTTTCTCCATTCATTTGTTGATGGACATCTAGGTTCTTTCCATAGTTTGGCTGTTGTGGACATTGCTGCTATAAACATTCAGGTGCACGTGCCCCTTTAGATCACTGCATTGTATCTTTAGGGTAAATACCCAGTAGTACAATTGCTGGATCATACGGTAGCTCTATTTTCAACTTTTTGAAGAACCTCCATACTGTTTTCCAGAGAGGCTGCACCAGCTTGCATCCCTACCAACAGTGTAGGAGGAGGAGGGTTCCCCTTTCTCTGCATCCTCACCAGCATCTGTCATTTCCTGACTTGTTCATTTTAGCCATTCTGACTGGCGTGAGGTGGTATCTCATTGTGGTATATTGATTTGTATTTCCCTGATGCTGAGTGATGTTGAGCACTTTTTCATGTGTCTGTTGGCCATCTGGATGTCTTCTTTGCAAAAATGTCTGTTCATGTCTTCTGCCCATTTCTTGATTGGATTATTTGTTCTTTGGGTGTTGA
>ML108688.1:0-50630 GCA_003697995.1 Taxidea taxus jeffersonii
TTATGCCACCTTAGTACCTTGTAAGAGGACTTTCATCTCTCCCTCCTGTTACTCCATGGGCTATTGTTGTCATATAAATATGTCTCTACATACATAAATGTATACAATAAACAAGTCAAATGTAACTTTAGCTATAAAGAATCAGTCATGCTTTATACTTTCACTTGTTTACCATTTTCAGAATTCTTCATTCATTTTTATAGATGCAAATATCCATTCAGTGTCATTCTCTTTCTTTGCACATATTTCTAGAGATGATTTCTTTCTTTCTTTTTTTTTATAGACTTTGTTTATTTATTTGACAGACAGAGATCACAAGTAGGCAAAGAGGCAGGCAGAGAGAGAGGGGGAAGCGGGCTCCCCACTGAGTGGAGAGCCTGATGCGGGGCTTGATCCCAGGACCCTGAGATCATGACCTGAGCTGAAGGCAGAGGTTTAACCCACTGAGCCACCCAGGTGCCCCTAGAGCTGACTTCTTAGCAATTTGTTTTCTTGACTTTTTTCATCTGAAATAATCTTTTTTTTTTCCCCTTTGTTTTTGTTGATATCTTTGCTGGAAATCAAATTCTATTTAGAATGGAATTTTTCCCAGGCTTTAAAATGACTCTCCATTATCTTCTTGATTTCATAGTTATTGATAGGAAATGTATGGCAATTCTTAATTTTGTTTTTATGTACGTGATGTGCTTATTTTTTCTCTGGAAGTTCTTAAGATTTTTTTCTCTTTATCATTGATTTTCAGTGATGCAATTATTATATGCCTTCGTAGGGTCCTCTTATGTTAATTCTGTTCATGATTCGTTGAGATTCAGGGATTCCATGAGGTCACTGTTTTCATTTATTTTACATGTAAGTAATATTATAGCTATTATTTCATTACATATTTGTATAGCCCCTGTGCCTCCTTCTTGGACTTCAATTTCATATACTTTAAATTGCTTAATATCTTTCCACAGGCAATTGATGTTCTGGCCATTTCTTTTTTCCAATTGTATTTCTCTCTGTGTCTCACTTTGTTGAAATTTTGTTGGTTATGTCTGCAATTTGGGGGCCTTTTCTTCTGGAATCTCTACTAGGCTGCTGGCAGTTACATTTTATGGAGTATTCTTTTTCATCTCTAGAAATTTTAGTTTTTTGATTTCTTCTATTCCTCAACTTTTTACAAGTTCTGGTTTCAAAAACATATAACATATGTGCAAAAAAAAATGAAAGTAAGGGACGCCTGGGTGGCTCAGTTGGTTGAGCAGCTGCCTTCAGCTCAGGTCATGATCCCAGTGTCCTGGGATCGAGTCCCACATCGGGCTCCTTGCTTGGCAGGGAGCCTGCTTCTCCCTCTGCCTCTGCTTGCCACTCTGTCTGCCTGTGCTCGCTCTCTCTCTCTCTCTAACAAATAAATAAAATCTTAAAAAAAAAATGAAAGTAAAACAATCCAATCAGTAGAAAGAGATTCTGAAACAACAGGATTATGACCCCAGAAAACAAGGACATTAAACCATGCTATAAAAAACAAAAACAAAACAAAAACAAAAACAAAAACAAAAAAACATGCTATAAGTATTCTGTATGTAGAGGGCAGTAGAGAAAAGCTGGCATGTTAAGATTCCTTGTCTCAAAATAGACTGCTATAGCAACACTTCTTATGATTGCTGTATGCCTCATATGTATTTTCCCATCTTAAATGTTAAACCAACTTTATCTTTATAATAAAACTGTGTCTTTTATAGTTTTTTTAATTAAGTCTGAACATTATCTCCATTTTAAGTTGAGTGTTTAATTTATTACATATAATGTAATTATAGATAAAAGTGGGCTTAAATGGTCCATCTTGCTTTTAAATTGTTTAATCTGTTTTTCCTTGTTTGTTTGTTTGTTTTCATTCCTTCCTGGCTTTTTCCAGCAAATTGAATATTTACAACATTCTATTTAAAAATCTTTTGGGATTTTTAGGTATCACTCCCTTTTTAAAAGCATATCATTGCCTATTCACTATTCATTCTTAACCTATGAGTTTTTTCTGAATAGCATGATGGTACTTCACATAGAACCTTACAGCAGGAGATGTCTGTTTACTCATTACTGGGTTTTGTTGTACTGACAATATACATATTACTTCTCATAAACTTGATAACACGTAGTGGTCCACTTGTCTTTAAATAGTGAATTTTCCTGCAGAGAATTTAAGAAATATAAAACTTAGTCTTTTTTTTTAATCAACCATGTTTATAATATCCAGTGTTCTCTATCCCTTCATTGACATCAAAATTTTTCTGTTATCATTTTCCTCTGAATTAAAGAACTCCATTTGGTATTCTTTATAATGAAAATGTGTGCTAATTGAGCATCATCTCAAATTTAGTATATCAAAAAAATACCTTTATTTCATCATCATTTTTGAAAGAGGTATTTTCTGTATATAAAGAAATTCTGGTTGGATAGGATTCTTTTTTCCTTAATTCACTTTAATGAGATTCCTCCATTTTTTTTACCTGAATTATTTCAGTGAGTATTAGCGGATGTTTACATTCTTGCTTCTGTGTGTAATTGTCTGTTTTGATTTTTTTTCCTACTATGAAACATCCAAGTATGATTTTGGTGGCCTTTATCCACGCTGGACTTTATTAAGCCTCTTGGACCTGTGTGATTTTTTTTCACTAATCTGGAAAAAAATAAACTATTACTTATTCTAATATTTTTCCATCCCGGTCTCTCTCTTTCCTCTTCTGGGTCTCAAATTGCACGTATATATGATAATGGTATTGCACTCAGGGGGTCAAGATTTTGCTCATTTTTTCACGTTTTTTTCACCATCTCAGGATTTCAAATCTTTTTATTTTCAGTTTCCAATATACTGTTCTTCCCACTGACTGATTTTTCCTCACATATTCTATTTCTCAGTGCTAGAATTTCAATTTCATTCTTATACTTTCTATTTTTCTGCTGATATCATGCTGTCTTGACTCATTATGTCTGTCTTTGGATTTACTTCAACAGGTATGAATATCATTTCTGTTTAGAAATAATTGTCTGCCAATTTCAATATCACTTTCATTTTTGGGCCAACTCACAGCCTTGTTCTCCTGGTTATATAATATATTGGCCCCAAGTTTTGGATAGAATGTTTTTAAGAACCTAGATTTTTGTTTTCTGCCTTTAAAAGCTGTTGACATTTTTTTTTTTCTTGAATGTCAGTTCATTTCCACAGTGTTCTGAAACTTGCTTTTAGGCTTTGGCGGGGAGGTTTATATGGTCCTGACTTGGGGCTACTCAGTTGACTACTAGACATTGAGGAAGCTTTATCTCCACCCCTCTGTTTCTCTGAAATCTCCTACCTTTACTATTTCTGCCCATCTTCCAGACCCTCTTAGACATTTCTTCCCACATGCAGCTAAGTAAAGGCCTAAGACTTCAGGCAACTCTAGACATCCCTGTACAGCCCTCCATCCATGACCCCATGGCCCACAGGTGTTGCCCCAGTCTCAGGAGCCCTCTGCTTTACCCCTACATCTCTGAAGGATTGTTTTGTCTGATTAAGCACTTCTTTCCTGTGCTTCAGTCTGGAAATTACTTTGAGGCTTTTTGATTTGATATCCTACTTGTTTTCCATTTCTCCAGGACCATGTTATCCAATATCTAAAGAGAGTGGTTTCATATCATCTTTCTAGGTGCATCATTTTTGAAGGCAGAATGGCTAGTCTGGTCGTAAATACCTAATGATTGCCAGAGTCAGATAAACTCCCTGTCAGTTTTTAATATCAGTGATATTTATGGTGGGCTCTAAAAGGAAAGTGTAAAGGGATGAACCTCTGTCTCATATTCTCTGGAAAGGCTAAGGTAGTATTTGCTATTATTTCTACATAATATATCTCACTGGTGAAATCAGATAAGTTCGGAAATTTCTTTTTAGAGACTTATTTATGACAAATTCAATTTCTTTAATAGATATAGAACTATTAAGTAATTAAGAAACAAATTACAAAAGCCCTCAGATTTCTACAAAAGAAAAATGTTTGTTCTCAGACTTTCGCAAAGCCCAATATTCATGGCTTCAAAACACTTGATATTGTGAGGGAAATGTTCTGTTCTCAGATTAGCCACCATTTATGTGTGGGGACAAAGAAAGTTAGACAAGCAAGAACGAAGGAAATATAACACCCATGCATCATTTCTAACAGAACAAAACAAACTTGATATATTTCAGTAGCTTAAGATATGGATGAAACTTTCAAATTAGTGCTTTTATTAGAAGGAGATTAAAAACCGACACAAGGAAAACTTGAACAAAATTGGACAGAAGGCGGAGCGCCTGGGTGGCTCAGTGGGTTAAAGCCTCTGCCTTCAGCTCAGGTCATGATCTCAGGGTCCTGAGACCCAGCCCCGCATCAGGCTCTCTGCTCAGCAGGGAACCTGCTTCCCCCTCTCTCTCTGCCTACTTCTCTACCTACTTGTGATCTCTGTCTGTCAAATGAATAAATAAAATCTTAAAAAAAAAAATGGACAGAAGGGAGCAAACTATATATGATCTTAAAGAACAAAATGCTTAATAACAGCATTGAGAGCATATTTATCCTCTTTAATTATTATATAATTACTGTGGATGGATCAGAGCTTTAATCTCAGACTGGGCCTAAATGTGCATGAGACAAGCCTGAAACAAGGTGATCCTGGAAACCTTGTAAATCACACAAATTCAACATGGATGAACTTTAGTGAAAGATAAAGCAGTTACTTACCCACTGGAGTAAAGATCAGGGCTGGTGTGAACCACAGCCAATGCAGCAGCTCAAGGTTGGGCTTCATCTTTCCTTTCCACGTCTAGACTCTGAATAACCCTGACTGGCCTCACTCTGCCAGTAGGCTCATTCCCCATGGCAAGAATGGAAACTGTTGGGGTCCCAGACTCACAATCAGTACACAGAAAAGTAGTCTCTTGGGATATTCTCCAAAGAGCACTGACTCCTCTAGCTTCAGTTATCTGCTTGCACCACAGCAATCCACATAGCCAGGATTCTTTGGGCTTGATTCATGATCCTATCTTGGTGACTAGAAATGAGTGCAGCCAACTTAAATTACATAGAATGTGTTCCTCATGAGAAAGAAGTATATCCAGAAGAAGGGGGAGAATGGACCTGGATTAATAAAATAGGACAACCAGAAAAATGACAAGGGTAATTAATAAAACTTTGATCCTAATTATTTATATTTTAATCCATTTCTATGTGCATATTTTCAATGTTATGAATACATATAAAGAATTGCATATTTGGGGGCACCTGGGTGGCTCAATGGGTTAAAGCCTCTGCCTTCGGCTCAGGTCATGATCCTGGGGTCCTGGGATGGAGCCCCACATCAGGCTCTTTCCTCAGTGGGGAGCCTGCTTCCCCCCTTCTCTCTCTGCCTGCCTCTCTGCATACTTGTGAGCTCTGTCAAATAAATAAATAAATAAATCTTTAAAAAACTCTAAAGAATTGCATATTTTAACATTCTTTTTAAATGTTAACTATTATACTCAATATAGAGAACAGGAAATATTTTCCCTCTAAATAAAGTATCCTTGAATACTGCAACCAGAGATAAACACTTGTGTTATTTAAGTGAACTTATTCTAATAAAAAATAGATAGATATAGATATAGATATAGATAGATATAGATATTTTAAAGATTTTATTTATTTATTATATAGAGAGAGAAATAGTGAGAGGGCACGAGCAGAGGGGAGAGAGAGGGAAGCAGGCTCCCCACTGAGCAGGGAGCCTGATGTGGGGCTCGATCTCAGGACCTTGGGACCATGACCCAAGCCAAAGATGAATGCCCAACCAACTGAGCTACCCAGGTGCCCAAGAAAAAAATAAAATAAAATATGGCTACACTGTCATGTTTAATGGCTGCCTAGTATTTTATTTTATGCACAAAATTTGTAGAACTAGCTCCAAATGGACATTTATATATTTCTGTTTCTGTTTGTGTGTTTTGAGAGAGAGAGAGAAGGAAGGAGGGAGATAGAGAAAGAGAGATCCATATGTGTTTAAATTTAGGTCTAAAACTATGTAAAACATGGAATATATCAAAATATATCTTAAAGCTTTTGGAATGCTTGACTGAAATGTTTTGTTTTCCCCCAAGTCCAAATAGATTTAGTAACAATAACAAAAGGATTGTGAAGTATGGAGATGTTTTTCCCTCATGATGGGTGCAATGTTTTTAGGGGATTTACTCAACTGAGATTAATGCAGATAAGGAAGGATGAGGAGGGTGTTGAGAAGGTAAGTTGGATTATACTGTAAGGTGGGTGGCTAGACCTAGGTGGTAAGGAAAAGAGCTGGAGTGATAGGTTGAAAGTTTAAGTTATAATCTGTCCATGATAGACATAGCAGGCTGAATTAAATATTGAATACTGGTTTTATTCAGTGAAGAAAACAGAGGAGGGTAACATTTCCATATTTCTTTCTTAGGATGTGCATTGACTGAAATAGGTAAAGTCTATTTTAAAATATTACACATAGACAAAGAGTAGAAGATTTTTTTATTTAGGTTCAATGCTCACTGCTTTCTGGTTTTTATTTGCAGGGAAATACTTCAACGTCCTCTTTCCTTCAGTTTGGTACAATTAATTCTGTTATGTTCAGCCAAATCCAAAAGGTAAAATTTTCTGTAACTGCAGCCTGTGTTCTAAATCTCATCTTCAGGTAGCAAATAGCGTTCTTTTACAACTTTCTGGACTTGTATATCCTAGTGCTATATATTCTGTTGATCTTGCAAACACACGGAAGGCTTTATATTTCTTGCCAATATATTATAAGTAAATCGTGTAGACTAAAACTATACCTTGAAGCTGTAAGTCTTTGTTAAACAACCCTGTATAACAACATTAACTTAAATGTACTATAAATTTAAACTGTTTCTTTTCTGTTGGGTTTATAGCAAGATTTCTATGCAGACCTTGAGCTTTTGGGCTGATTTATACATTGTTGTTTATGCATTGTGTCTCCTCTATATGTTACATTTTTACTTTTTCTCAGGCTTGTTTCACTACTGCAAGTATATGAAAAATAAGAAAACTTTTTCAGATGTTGGCAGTTGAAAATTATTTTTTTCATTTGCCTCTAGAGACATCAGTTCACTTTATGACTCAGTTAATTTTAAAATATACATATGAGAATTGAAGAAAAACTATAGGCACTCAGCATACCTAGAATCATCTTTCCTCATCTTCTTTTTTTCTAAAATTTATTACAAAAATCACTTTTCTTCCTATTGTGTTGAAAATTGTTTTTTTCACCTTAGTTTGAGCATTTGCTATCAAGTAAAGATATCATAAATGTTAAACAAACTGGGTAAGATGAGAAACTGAATGATAAGCATGTATAAATCCTTATGGCAATAACCCCCACACTAAAATACTCTTCAAAGGGGGAAGCACCAACAAAGACAGTCTTCTGTCCCTCCAGGCACAAACTCCAGGTCTTAAACTACAGCTGTGTCTCCCATTCCCCAGAAGTGATTAGATGGCATTACAAATAAACAAAATATCTTTATTGGAAGAGTCTGGTATAAAAGTAATCAAGAAATAATGATAAGGTCCAAGATACCAGATCCAGAAGAAACAGATACAAATAATAAAATGAGTATTTTGCCTCAATATATTGTATTTTTAAAGTAAGAATTGTTTGTGAAGTGGTTTTTATAAGAATGAAGTTAATTTCCTTTCATTTTAAAGTATTCAAAGAAATAGTTACATATTTATAGGATGGATTTCTGATATGGAGGGAGATAAAAGTCTGTCTTGTCTATGACTAAACCAGGGCTGAAGAGTATGGAGGCAGTGCAACCTTCAAGATCTGGTTTGTGTCATAGTATGTTCTTAATTGAATGTTAATTGAACGTTGACTGCATTCTTAATTGAACATTGCAACCTTAATGGTACTCTGCAGTTCATTTACCCACCCTTGATAAAATTCATTTTGTCTTCTTACAGACTTTTCAAAACTTCATTACACTCTTCATATCCAACACTTGGCCTTTTACTCATCTGCAGATGACCTTGTCTCCTAACTCACTAAGAACATTGAATTTGATAAGTGAGCATCACATGGATCCATCTTACAAGACGTGATGATGACTCAGTTTTTACTATTAGCATTATTTAGTGTCAGTGTCATTTTCTGTTGCTGTTATTAATGAGAGCATTATTTCCTGGCATCTTATATATCTAAGGAAACCCATGAGCGAGGAGGCTTGTTTCAAAAACAAGGAACTTCTCTGCAGACTAACTTGCATTCCCAGGACATAACTTACCCATTCTCTCCTTTACATGATCTGATTATGAGGTAGAGTTGCCATATCAATACACCAGGTTTCTCTTATTGGTTCAATAGCTTATTTAGAAGAATCATGGATCTTCAGGAAACTGCTTTGAAGGCTGGAGAATGGTATTAAGAAGATTTGACTGAATGGCTCAAGGTTCCACCTGATGATACTAACTTATTACTTGGGTGGCAGGTAGACCAGAAACCACATATATCTCTGACTATTCTAACAAATTCTTGCTCTGAGTGGGACATGACCCCTGTTAGGAATACAGCAAGGTGTATTTGACCTGCCTTCCAGGATGATGGCTATATATGCATCAGAAGTCTACATCAGGGCACCTGGATGGCTCATTTGGTTAAAGCAACTGCCTTCAGCTCAGGTCATGATCCTGGAGTCTTGGGATCAAGTCCCAAATCGGGCTCCCTGCTTGGCGGGAAGTCTGCTTCTCCCTCTGACCTCTACCCCTTCATGCTCTCTCTCTCAAAAAAAATAAATAAAATCTTTAAAAAAAAGTTTACATCAAACATGACCTTGTTGGATTTGTATATAAAAAGAACAGTTAAAATTAAGTGCATCATATAACATTTCCAAAAAAATGGACAGTATAAAAAAGACAGTAAGTATAGCAAAAATATAAAGTTAAAAAATATATATAGAAACATAAATCATAATACAAATACTAAGATTAATATTTAAATCTTAGCTATCAAGATTAATAGTTTAGATTTCTCTATGAAAAGACAAAAGTGAGGTCAGTTAATGGAAAGGCAATAGAAAATGCTAGAAAGATATAAAATGAGATGACAAAAAAGTCTTCGATTAATTTGTAATAACATATGCCAAAGTAAATTTTAAATAGATTGCAGAGTTGAATGTTTACCAAAAAAGTAAGAAACTACTATATTTCATCAATTCTAGCATCAGTATATTTTAACATTTTAGTGTCCTTGAATAGGATTGCATTTTACAATGAATGACATATCATAATTTTTTCTTAATGGTGCATAAAATAATTTTGTATCTTATAATTGAGATGTCTGATTTTGATGAAAAATGGTATTTACCAAAAAAAAAAAAAAAAAAGGAAATTGCTTATTTGATCTTGAGTGGGAAAAGAATTTCTGAACAATTTGACAATTACTCCAAAAGCATAACTGAGGGGTGCCTGGCTGGTACAGTTGGGTAAGCACCCAACTTGTCTTTTTGGCTGGTCATGATCTCAGGGTTTTGAGATCAAGCCCTGAGTCAGGCTCCATGCCCAGCTCAGGAGTCTGCTTGAGGTTCTCTCTCTCCCTTTGCCCCTCCCACTCATGTGCTCTCTATCTCTTCAATAAATCTTTTTTTTATTTAAGCATAACAACTGACCCTAATGTATAAAGAAAAATTTCACTGAATTAAAAAATGGTAAGAATCATATTAAAAATCAAACAATAAACTGCAATGTGACATATATGTGTTACTATGCAATTTTTTTCATTGAACATAACTTTACACATAAAAGTTTAAAAGCCAGTATAAAGAATTCCAGTATGCTCTTCACACAGATTCTTCAAATGGTAGCATTTTCCCATATTTGCTTTAGACTTATCTCATCCACTAGAAAGATGAATATATATATTATGCATACACACATCCTTTGCAAATAAATTGCAGAGATGATGTTCCTTAATCCATCAATACTTCAATGTGTTTTTCCTAACAATAATGACATTTTCCTACATATTCACAATACAATTAGAAAATAAGAAAATTGTGTTGATATAAAACTATTAATTTATATAATTTAAATTTTAATAATTGTCCCAATAATTTTATTTATAGGAAAGAAAATCCCAGGCTATGAGTTGCATTTAGTTCTCATACTTACATTTTCTTTAATCTAGAAAACTTCTTTTACTTTATTTTTAGTGACCTTAAGCTTTTGATGGGTATAGCCAAGATATTTTCTAAAATTTCCCTTAATTTGAAAATGTCTGAGATTTCCTTACCATTGAGTACACTATTCATTTTTGCCAAAAACACGCTGGAAGTGGTGCTGTGATAGTCTCATGGCCTCAAATCAGAAGGCAGAGAATGTCAATTTGTTCCAATACTGATGATGTCAGTACTTTGCTCAAAGTTGTATCTGCCATATTTCTCCAATATAAAAATTGCTATTTTTATAATAAATATCTATGTGTAGATACTTTGTGAATATGTATATCTTATTACTGTTTTTAAGAGTTGATTTATTTATTTGATAGTGATCACGAGTAGGCAGAAAGGCAGGCAGAGAAGGGGGGAGTAAGCAGGCTCCCTGCTGAGAAGAGCCCAACTCTGGGCTTGATCCCAGGACCCTGAGATCATGACCTGAGCTGAGGGCAGAGGCTTAACCCACTAAGCCATTCAGGCACCCCTGTACATATCCTATTACTAATCAAACTTTCCCTCACTAGTTTTACCACCTGCTATTGCATCTTGCCTAAAACAATTAGTAGTATAATGGCCACTAGGATTTAGTTCCCTAATTCTGCCATTCTTTCTGTAAATAGTAGTTGGAATTCCACTATTAAAAAAAAAAAAAGAAAAAAAAAGCCCTCCACCATTTATTCATACACATATGGGCACAGAACCTTATTTTATTTAGTAGGCAGTAATCAGTTAGTATTATTTATTCTGATGTGCAAATTGTCCCAGAATTATCCAACTATTTAATGGAAGTCCTATAAATCTATCTCTGATGTGTGTGTGTGTGTGTGTGTGTGCGTGTGTGTGTGTTGTCATGATCCTTTATTCCCCAAGCATTTCCTTTACTTTCTGGCACAGAGAGATGTGGTACACCCATCTTATATTTTCACTCACCGGCTTTGGCATCATCCCTTTCTCAGAACAATTTTATTGGGTTATGGGGGCTAAGTTTACTTATTGCTACTATGGTATCATTGTTCTAGTCCTTCCCAGAAAGTAGAACTAAGATGATGACAGATGATAGATGATAGATAGATAGATGATAGATAGATGGATGATAGATAATATATTTAGTCACATAGCTTATGATATAGTTATATGTAATACATATCTATACCTTTATCTATAGTAAAAATAAATGTAGTTATGTACATATACAATTATCAATCTATATCTCTGTAACCATGTCTATATATCTAGATATATTTAACCTTATATAAAATTATATCTGTATCTGTTTACCATCCATCTGTGTAAAACTATGAGTTCCTGTCAGTGTCTTTGACTTCAATGCAACCTCAAGGGATTCATTTCACATTTATAGTTACCGTTTCTGACAGGGAGAAACCTGGCTCCCAATACACCACAATACATTTACGTATTTGCTCAGTCCTAGAATGTGCAAAAGTCACTCAAAAATAGCTACTATCTCTGCAAGAATATAAAGGAAGAAATTAGTCAGTAGTCATTACTATTTTTTGTTTGTTTAAGCCTGAGGGTGTAGAGGCAACATATTCTGTGCAAATGTTGCTTGAGTTAGATCTTGCTTCTCCACTCAATGTGGCAATGCTATTCATTTTAAACAGTTTAAGTGCATTTGTTTCTGTTTCAGGTTGGAGTTTTGTCCCCATCCGTGTTGGTTGTGGGGGGTGTGTGTGTATGTAAAATATGAAACATTAACACAGTTTCAAAAGTCAACTGTCCAAGAAAATACACTCAGAGAAATGACTCTCCACCCATTAACAGTGTTCTTGAAGGAAGAAGGACATTCTTGCTCAACAGCCTACATAGCAGCATGGGACCAGATCTCTACAAACAATTTTTACTCAACATTTTGCCTACTCCTTGGAGCACTGAAAATTTTCTAATTCTGCATCTGTTTCATAGAATAGGATTATTGAAAGTCCTCACAAGGCTTTAAAGGGTGAACTCATAATGCTTAAGATAATGATGTTGAGAAAAATGATTCAAGCAGGCACAGTGTGTCCATGAGAATTCAAGTGTCCCCCTCAGTCCTGGGGATTCTCTCTCAGAGGTGAAAGAGGCACCTTAGGTTAACCAGTGCATGTACTTTTCCTGGGACTTTCCTGGTTTAAGCACTTAAAGTTCTAGGAAATTCTTGAGTTCAGATAACCTGTGGTGGTTGTATCACGAACTCTGCCTTCTGATTATGAGCCATCCAGTGATGCATGATGAACCCTGCCTTCAGGAAACCCCAGGCAAAAGTTTCTAGTGAGGTCTTATATATATCCCACTGGTCTTATAGCAAAGCCAGGCTGGATAACCTGGTGTACACAGGTGTAAAACTCCAATCAATACATTTCTGAAAAATGTAGAGACACTAACCTTGGGTGCCTCCAGGGAAGTTTTAAACTTTAAAAAGCACATTAAAATTCACTAGCCAACCCAGCTCATTCTTATCTTGGGCAAAGGTCAGTACCAGACTTCCAGGCATTTCAGAAAAAAGCACAGAGCTGTCCCACTTCAGCTGTAAGATTGCCCAATCTTTTGTACCATTAAACTCTTCCCAGAATCTCAGAAATGTAGAGCTGTAGAGAGACCTTTAGAATAATCAGCCTGTGGTAGCAGTATGCTAAAATGATCAAGATTCCCACCTCCCAGTATACATATCACATATAATCATTTCTACTTTTGGACAGAACAAGGCACTACAATGGGACATGTCTCCCATTGTCCGAGGATGTTAATCATTTGGCTTTGAGTTAATCAGAAGGGAGATTGTTCTGGTTGGGTCCAGCCTAATCAGCTGAGCTTTTTAAAGGAATGTAAAAGGTCAGAAAGACATCCTCCTACTAGCTTTGAATGGAAGCTAACAGCCATATTGTGAAACAAGGGATCTGTGCAGCAAGGACCTGTGAGTAGCCACTAGCAGTTGAGTGATGTCCTGGTTGAATCAGTCCTGCTGCTGCAACAGAATGGTTCTGCCAGAGACCAAAATGCCTGGAGGCTGAAGAACCCAGTGCCTTTGCCTCTACACACTGACATCTCAAAGACTGCATCAACTTGCAGAGCTGAACATATTCTTCATTCTTTACAATCCAAGTAGTTGGTGTTGGTGCTCAAAAGAAAGTTTATTCATGAATAAGATGATTGGCCAAGGGCTGGAAATGCATTTCAACAGATGACTCTCAGTGGACTATGGGATAGACTGAGGATTACACAACAGCCTGAAAAGGTTGTGATCTTTATGCCTCATCAAGAGACATTGCAAGCACGGGAAGAGGATTTAAATTGTACTGAAAGCATTGTTTACCCATCACTAATGACTGAGCTGAATATCCCTTCCTTTGTTCTTATAGCAATCTTCTAAATGAATGGACATGAGTTTAGTAAATGGGCTTAACCTTTCTCAGATAGAGAAATAAGAGGATTTTCACTTAATCTTTCTTCTAAAAAGCTAATGTTAAAATAAAACCTTTTGAGCCATTGGGATTTTATGTACAATGCATCATACATTACAATACTTTTAACTTTAATCATATATTTACAAAGGAGATTATTCCTATACCAGAAGCTCCTAAACAGATAGAGGTCAAAACTATTATTGTGTTCAGGGCAAGGACATGTATGTGCCTGACAAAATTCATTATTACTTAGTCTTTTAGTGTTGAAATTATCAAATACTT
This sequence comes from Taxidea taxus jeffersonii, assembly GCA_003697995.1. NCBI lineage: Eukaryota > Metazoa > Chordata > Mammalia > Carnivora > Mustelidae > Taxidea > Taxidea taxus. The sequence continues at coordinate 13,903 of ML108688.1, forward strand.
AATCTTCTACCCTAAATTCAATTTTGTCAGGAAAACAATTTTTGTAAGCATAAATATTTAATACCAATATGCAAAATGGCATAGAATAAAACTCTAGTCTACTTAAAATTTATGAAAAATATAAATGTCTAATACTACTTGAGGACTTAGTTCAAAGAATCAGGGAATGGAAAGAAGATAAGAAGATTCCTAATACTCAGCCCCAGTGCCACCATCCCTGTGAGGCTCCTTCCTTCAATTATGACAATAATTCTCATGTGGTTTCTTTTTCTCTTCTTCCTCTTCATCCTCACCCTCTACCTCACTGAGTAACCTTAGTCCCTTTTTTATTTTTCCAAGCCATCTCACCCCGCGATGCTTCCATTCTAAAGTACCTTCCTTTCTCTTTTATTCTAATTTTTATCCTTCTTTTAGGATGGAATGGAGTCAATCACAACATATTTCATTCACAAGTCTCTCTTGTTTAGTCTGCGTTCCCCACTCAGTGGTTGACCTTAAGAGGAAAGGCCACATTTCTATGACTTTAGACATCCCCCACTGTGGCCTTCAGGTTGGATGCTTATAGTTCAGCTTTCTCCTTGGAAGATTCCTTTAATCTCTGCTTCTCCTCAGATGTGTCCATAAGGCTCCTGGACCATGGTTCCAATGCTTTCCTTTCTTAAATGGCTTTTTTTCATTGGTCACTGGAATCTTAACTCCCTGTGCCAGTATTTTAATCTGCTTGGGCATTTTGTTGGAGGTGGGACATCAATATTGGAGCTTACTTGACTCTGAGCACAACAGGGGCACTTATGAGATCAAACTTGTCAATCATTTTGACCCTGGCTCACCTATCTTTACAAGTTAATTGTTCTTTATCAGTATTTGCCATCAAAATCTTGCTGGTTTTCTGATTCTTGGCTATATGGGTAATGTCACTGATGTCAAACATCTGTGCATTGTCTTGCTTAGTTTCATAAAGGTTTTCTCAACAGAGTTTAGGGCCATTGGCCAAGCAGGCATTCTGCTTTTTCAACAGGACATAGGTTTGGAGATAATAGAATTTAATCCCTTCATTGGGAGAATCAACTTCAATTCAAGACAAGGTGCTGAGAAAGAGAATTTGTGGCTACCATGTTTATAGCATTATAGAAATGAATGTCCTCACCGACATACATCATGTGCTTGGTTTTGGATTCAATGCTAAATGGTTGCCCATTCAAAAGTCAAGTTGTGTACTCATATGTGTGTCCAAGGCTGTAAATATTGCATTGTAAATATTATTTTTATTACTAAAGATTAGTCTTGTTAAAGAGAAGACCCTTAGGTCAAATAGCAACATTTTGTTTTGGCATCTTCTTGAGCAAGCTATGAGCAGTAACAGTGGCAGTTGACTCACTGACCTCTCTGAGAATACAACACCAGCAATGGTGTCAGCATTTTTAAATTTCTAACAACAGAAGTAGTTAGGCTAGTGCTATTGATGCCATTGGTAGCAGTGATCATTGCCAGAATAGTATCCAAAAATAATATTTCTTATCAAGACCATTCAGTGTATACTTTTGACCTGTCTGCCTCTTTCACCACCAGGAAAAGCCAATCAATGTTCTAACTAGATAATAAGAGCATCATATCTAAATAAAATCAGATTTTCAACAATAAGAGTACAGGCCACTTGCTTCGGCCTGTTACAGCTTAATCATCTGCAGTCTTGTCAATCAATCTTTCAGTCTATAAGAACATAGAGCTCAGAGAGTCCTGTGCCCCTGATCCCCTACTTTCTCTGGCTGCACTTCATTCAGTGGAGTAGAGTGTTAAGACCAGGTGGACCTCTGGTATGCTTGAGATGCTTTCTGCCCCACTGGAGAACTGGAGAAATGGGTCTGTATTCAAGAGGATGAGACCATTCTGAAAAGGTTATCTACATACTATATCTCTATTATAATGTACTTGATTTCTGTTTTTCCATTTAATTCATATTTTTATGTTTCTTTACTGAATCTTTCCTATTTTGCTTTGGTTTTAATGTTTAAAATCTGTTTTACATTTTGTTAAGTACAGGGAACTGGAAATTAAAGAAGCTGCTTAAAATTTACACAGTTACTCACTTAACTTGACAAATATGCAAAATATTATAAATATTTTCATAATTATTCAAATATAGCATCTTTTAACATGTTTATCTTTAAATGTAGGGAATCTATGCTTTTTACTTCTCCCTCTCACTATATTTTTAATTATCTTTTCAGTCTCATCTTACCTCCTTATCCTTTCTCATAACTTTTCTAAGACATTGTATATTCTGACACATCGGATCTAAAATATAGGCTGCTTTTTAGCCAAACTCTGTCTTCCATGATTGGATTTACTGAAATTTCTGTTCTGTTCTGCATTGCCTTTGATGTTGATTTGATTTTATCTGCTGTGATTTTACTTGGGTTGCAATCTCTGTTTTCCATAATTTTTACCTTATCTAAATATATGTGACTGCCCATTTTATCTCACTAACAAAAACAGCATTAGAATATCATTTTATTTTTTAATATAGATGCACTATCTGAAGTGAAAAATGTAGTTAACTTTAACTGTTCAAGTATAGCATCCATGTTTTTTAAAGCAATTATTACAAAAATGGTATTATAAATTAATCTCCTGTACATTGTTGGTAAAAGCTAATGTAACTAGAGGATACCATTATATTGATATGCACTGATGATGGAAATATTGATAATGGGTGTTGAAGTATTGAGTTCAAAAGCTCTGAGGGTTATGAACAGCAAAGAATTCTTCCTATGTAGAGACATCTTAAGTAATGGGGAAGGCTGTGATGCCCAGGTTCCTAAAACAAAATATCCCCATTCATGTCTGCTTAGATGTCCCCAAAGGCTATCTGATCAAATTCTAGAATTTCCCTTGAGCCACAGCACCAGGGACATAATAGGTGCTTATGCCATGTTTGTCAGAAAAATAAATTAATGTATGAATTAACAGATTAAAAATAAGATTAAAAGAAAAAGATAAAACAAAAGAGAAGAATATAATCACATGAGCTCAGTAGCTTCTCCATCTCTATTCATGTCTATATATCCACGGGATTTCCCCATTCACAAAATAGAATCAATGCCCCTCAGATTACCAAGACTTACTATAGTTGTGGGTAAAATTAGGTGCTTAGATGTTCACTTTATAATCATAGCACTTCACGTTATGTAACATTTCAAAGTCTTCATAGTGCTTTATAAAATGCATTATCTCATTTAAATTCATTTTCTATGTATGACTTCCATATTGCCCAGATGAGTGTCAATACATCTTAACAAAATTTTAAAATGAAATCGATCATGTTGTGTGATGAATACAATTCTGCTCACAGCTTTTTTTTAATAGCTAGAAGACTCATTGTTTTTGTGTTTAAATATGTAAGCAGGGAAATGATATCTAAAAAAAACACTTAGTGGATAAAAGAGATATTGCTCTGCTTCAATCTGTTCTTGGTTATTTCAAATAAAGGACAGCTTTCCTCCTTGTTCAGGTAAGAGAAAAAGCTGGTTGAGCCTGGAAAATCAGATTATGCTTTTAAACTGTGGGGTCACTTTGGAGATTAGGATTTGAACACAGTGGTGGCTTTCCTGGTGGGGTGAGTGGTGGCAGAGATGGCCCATCCTAATGCAGGTGATAAGGGGTGTGTTGACTGTAAAGAATTCAGCAACAACAATAAAATGAACCCAAAGTCAGTCTCTGTATAGTCACCAGGCACCTATCATTCTAAATTGTGTCAGTAGTAAAATGCAGACTTTAGCCTCCAACCTTTACCCTACCCCACAGCAGACCTGAAGCTGAATCAGGGAAGTTCAAACTAAAACTTCTAAAATACAGGAGATGAAACTTGGAAGTCTTTGTACACAGTTCAGGCTACTCCCACCCTACAGAAGTGCCAAGTCCCTAAAGCTGTAAGCTTTCCAGCTGTATCAATGCCGATTTCCAATGCATATCATAATACATACCATGCATCAGGAGAATGTTTGAGGACTTACGTTCACCTAGATAATTGACTGATTATCCTAATAATAAACATATTAAGTTATGACAGCTAATTTTTCTCAAAGAATAAAGTGATGTTATTTCAAATGTCATGTTTTGAATATTTGAGTTTCAATCCCCTTATTAGTCACCCACAGTAAACTGACTCATTACAGGTATTAATTTGATCCTGTCTTTTGCTGTCAGATTATTAATGCTCCAAATATAAAGTGTGTCATTATTGAACTTATTGTCAGTATCAAATTTCTGCAAAGATTATGAAGCTTTGGTTTGATAAGAGGAAAGTAAGTCAAGAAGCATGGGGAATAATTATCTGAAGTGATTAAAATAAACAATCTTTTTTAGCTGGAAATAAAGCCACATTGTCAATGTTCAGACTAACTTTTAGAGACGATGGATTCATGTGGGGGTGCTTCCTTAGCCCAGAAGCTGCTGAGGTACTGGAAGACAAATGTGGGTGACTTCAGTTCTGCAGAGTCTATGGCAGGACCTAACTCCCCAGCACCTTCTCCTCTCCCTGCAGTGTCTGCCATTCACTGGCTTTACAAAGGCAGCAAACTCAGAGCCTTTTCAGATATCTTTGAGATCAAGGGTAATGTTCTCTGATTTATTTTCCTTTTTTTCCCTCCAAAATGGCATTCAAAAGCTGTAGGAATTAAGTAGTGCATTATTTCACCCGGTGAATTTTAGAATATGTGGAATTAATCTCCTTTTAAAGCATGGTTTCTGGTCTCCTTTTAAAGCATGTGTAACTGGTCTACTTTAGCTCAAACTTTAAGTACCCAAGAATGAAAATGAATTACTGATGACAAAGCGATTATTCCAACACTTGTAGTTCACAGTTAAGCTGGAATAAAAGTAATTCCATTGCAATGAAATAAATAAGTCAGTAGAGAAAATCTGGGTAGAGACTTCTTTTGTATTGTATCTTTACTAGCATGAATTCAGCTTCCTTCTTATAGTTGAAAGAAGACAAGAACTAAGGGAAAAGGAAGCTAGCATTCACTGAATCTCACTATGTTCCAGGCTTTTTTGTCATATGGAGCTTATCATGGGCTCTTGAAACAGAGACACACATCTTCTTTAAGGAGAGCATACTTGTTTTGAGTGCTTGAGCAAATCCTAACCAACAACTCTTGATAGTCTACCTTAATGCTGGTATCCTAGCATCAGGAAGTAGACATGTTCCAGGTATCCAGAAGATCAATCCAAACATTCTCTTCACTAAGATAAGGTTAGAGGGTGTGACCACCCTGTGTTCCCTGAAGAAGGATGATGTAACTTTCAGAGCTACATTGCAAACCCCAGCAAAGTCTGCACTAGAGGGAAGTCTACCTACTTTTCCTACTCTTGGTTTATTTTGATGTTCAATTATATGGTTCCATCTAATCCTCTGGAAGAGAGGGTAGGGTGCCAGGGTTCATATTATGACATTCATATATGGCAACACTGGCTTGTACATATGGGAAGGAGGGGTGAAGTGGCTCAGATAACCTAGCTGAATTGCACATACTCTAGCAACATGGTGAGAAAGAACAATAGATTTTATATCTGTGTGCATGAAACATAGGGAGATGTGATCTGCTTACTTAGCAGCCCTAGAGATCACTAATGAGGACGGCCCACCAGTTCCTTGAGGACTATCAGTCCATAGATGTCCTGTTCATGTGGTACTTGGGTAGCTCCGTTGACTGAGCATCAGACTCTTGATTTCAGCTCAGGTCATGATCTCGGGGTTGTGAGGTCAAGCTCCATGTCAGGCTTTACCCTCAGGACAGAGTCTATTCCATATTCTCTACCTCTCCTTCTGCCGCTCCCCACCCTTGCATGTGCATGTATGCTCTTTCTCTCTTTATCTCACTTTCTTAAAAAAATAATGTCATGTTAATTCTGGGAGTTGGCCAAACCTCTCCTTACAAGCACTGGAGAATCTTAGTATTGCACCTAGTCTTTAGGGAACATCTCAGGGTTGGAGAAGACATTGAGAAATTTCTAATATAATGGAGAAATGAAAGCATTTGTATTTATTAGGAATTCTGGGTCTTCTTTCCATGCAATAGAATGACATAGGGACCAGACTGGCTGGGCCCAACCATAACTATAACTGATTACTATTTAGTTCCATCCAAAGCAGACCCTGTTCTAATCAAGCACAAACATTTACAGAGGTGGTCAGTATATTTGGGATTCATTTACATGGTATTATATATGTGATCCATTTATATTCATACTCCAAATATTATTGTCCACTCTGGCTACATTTAAGTGTAAATTTCTCCCAAAATCCCATTCCCAAATATTGCTAAAAATGTCCAGAATGATTTAAGTGGCCTATGGGACTATTACTTAGGTAAGTTTTATTTATGGATGCTTTCAGGGGGAACTAGGTGAATACAATTTGTTTCTTTGTTGTTTGTAAGTAAATTAAACCTCAAGAAAGCTATTTAAAATATGATAAAAGCAAAGACTATTAAAGTGTAAAGTGAAAAATCACCTATCCTAGTTCAGCTCCCCAAGGATGATCACATTGCAAAAAATGTTATGTGAAACTTTATAGTAGTTTATTTCAATATGCATGAAAATTTTCATGTTTATTTTTTAAATAAATAATATTCAGTTAAAAAAAGAGAAAGAAACCCAAAATAGCCAACACAACATTGAAGGAGAAGAACAAAATTGGTAGACTGACAATACCCAACTTTAAGTTTCACTGAAAAGCCACAGTATTCAAGACAGTATGGCATTAGTGAAAGACTAGACAAATGAATCAATGGAACAGAATAGAGAGCCCAGACAGAGACCCACACCATATATTCAACAGATCTTTGATAAAAGGAGCAAAAACTGTTCAATAAATCAAATAAATTTTTTTCAACAAATGGTCTGGAATAGGTGGACAACAAGATGCCAGGACATACCTATTAAAATGGCCAAAATTTGGAACACTGATAACACCAAATGCTGGTAAGGATGTGGAGCAACATGAACTCTCATTTATGGCTGGTGAGAATGCAAAACATTACAGCCATTTTGGAAGACAGTTCAGTGTCTTCTTACAAAATGAAACATACTCTTACCATAAAATCTAACAATCAAGCTCCTTGATATTTATGCAAAGAAGCTGAAAACTTATATCTACACAAAAGTATGCACATTAATTTGGAAAGTAGTTTCATTCATAAGTCCCAAAATTTGGAACCAGCCAAGATGTCTTTCAGTAGGTGAATGGATAAATAAACAATAGTACACAGTCTATAACATATTATTCAGTGCTAAAGAGATATGAGCTGTTATGCCATGAAAAGACATGGAGGAAACTACATGGGTATTACTAAGTCAAAGAAGTCAATCTGAAAAGGCTATGTGATGTATGATTACAGTTATATGACACTCAAGGAAAGGCAAAACAGAAACGAATAAAAGGATTGGTGGTTGCCATGAGTGGGGGTGAGCAGAGGAAGAAGATGAACACGCACAGCATAAGGATTTTTTAAGGCAGAGAAACTACTCTCTATGATATTATAATGATGGCAAGATGTCATTACACTGTTGTCCAAGCGCATAGAATTTGTAACACCAATAATGAACCATTAGGTAGACTGGACTTTAGGTGATGATGGTTTGTCAATGTAGGTTCATCCTTGGTAAAATGCACCGTTCTGATTAATGATGTCGGTAATGCAGGAGGGCATGTGTGGGGACAGTGGGTACTTGGGAAATCTCTGTACCTTCCTCTCAATTTTGTTGTAGGCCTTAAAGTGCTCTAAAAATAGTCTTGAATCAAAGGAGAAGAAGCAGGATAAGGAGAAAAAGTAGAAAAAAAAGTTGTGACACTGGGCTAGTCACTCGTACTGTCTGGGGCCAAAGCAGAGGACCTATAGGTGTAAACTGGGGGATAGAGATGGCTTTCTACCATCATGTATGGGGCACGGAGGAATTCAGTGAGGTGACACAGTGGGCAGGATGTGCTCATGAAGCCTGTCAATGTGCTAGAGAGTGTGCTTTCCCTTCTCATTGCAGAGGAATTATTGGAGGATTTTAAGGCAAGCAGGGGTGGGGGGGCTGGTTTGATTTGATCTGAAACCAGAGTTCGTTTGGCTTCTTTGGAGAGAATGGACTAGAGAGAAATTAGAAAAATGGGTTTTGACTAGAAAGTGGTGCATCTGGGGATGACAGTGGCCTAGACCGTGACCTCTCAGGCTTAACACCTTGAGTTATGGAGTGAGACCACATGAAGCCCATGTCCTTCTTTTTCACATTGGCTCTTTCCTCTTCTGTGGATGATGTTGTATTCGCATGTCTGGGCACACTAGCCTTCATGGGAAAGTCCCATCCACACCCCTAGATGAGACTTCTAACCCACCATAATTTGCCCACTACACAAGCCCTGGAAGAGAGCTCAGGCCCATTATAAAGGAAACTCCAATGACTCAGGTTCCTAGAGTATGATCTAGCAGGGTGGGGACAAGGTATCTCCTTAGCTTGACTGAAGGTCTCTCCTGAGGAAGGGAACAGCCAGGGGAAGGTAGCTCTGGGCTTTCTAGAGCACAGGGCCCAGAATAGAGAGTCCTTGGTTGCCTTGGGGCCACACTCCAACAGAAGATGCTGCTTTGTTGTCTTCTCCAGGATGCAACGTGCTGTATAGCCAGTATCCGAGCTGAAGGCTTGTACCCACTAGATAAATACATCTCTGAATGTCAGTAGAAGAGAGGGCTCAATGTCTCAAACACATCATATATTCCATGAAAACTGAAAATTCTGTGTTAAGAATACCTGAATACTTGATAACATTAAATATCTTCTCTGAACATTCTTTCTGAGTTGAGAAACTTTTCTTTTGCAGAGCCTATCAACCTAACAGAATCTTTCCTATCATCAACCAAATATTATACAAATATTTTCTCCCTGAATTATCATATCAAGTTTGGCATAAGCATCCCTGTCTCTCACAGGTGAACTATGTGATAATAAAAGATTAAATCCCAGAGAATTTCAGATTTAAGTCTAGGCTTTCAAGGTGCATAAACATCCCTTTACAGCCTTCTGAGAGCTTAGAAATCATCTGCTCTCATCCTTCCCTATACCCCAAATCAGAACCCTGGAGATAGAGTGAATTAGCACCAACTCTCTCAGTTGAGAGGAACGTTTCTCACTCCTGGTTCTTGCCATGCAGCTAATAATAGTTCACTTGTTCCCTGACACCCCCCATCTACCCCCACTTCTAGTCATTGCAATAGAGGATGGTGTCTTTGCATTCTGTTTGTGTGTGTGTGTTTTCCCCTATCGGAACCGGTTGCTATTATGTTCTACCATTTTGAAGAGGCTATGTAAAGATAAACTCTACATCTCATAGTGACCAGATTTGAGGGCAAGGTTAGAAATAGAGGTCAAAATATGTGTGCTGCTAGAGGAAAAGCATAATTTTATGTTCCTTTTTTCTACTTGGCAAGCAGATGGCTGGAGCCTTCAATGAGAGCCAGGAAGAAACAGCTGGCAAATCAAAACACACTGAAAGTGGTTAGAAGTGCTTATGAGCATTTGGAAGAAACAACATTTTTTGAAAGAAGGGGAAAAGTTCAAGCCATACTTAACATGCGGAGATGAGCTTGAAGCAGGAAACGGGAATGCTAAAAACTACACATGGAGGCAGAACTTGAGCTGATTCCAGCCATCCTCAAGATGATTCTTCTGGAGTAGGAGACAGTAGGAGTAGTGAACTTAGATGGAAAGGTAATTGAGACACAAGAAGGACAAGCTTGGGAGAGATTAATGGATGAAAGAAAGAAGACAGGGATCAACCACAGGTGTGTAGGAAGACCCAAATCCCCAGGAGCAAAAGTGACAGAAAGGGGGATTGAGGACAAAGGAGAGGGAATTTCACAGGAGTGTCCTGAATTTCTGACACTAGAGCTTCTAAGACGCATGGAAACTTCTGAGTGAGTTTTTTGTGTGTGTCATGAGATGACGTTTGGACCTGGTCCTTAGATAGGTCAGGGTGAGAGCTGGAGGCCAGAAAAGCATAGTCGGAGGGCTGGAAATTTTGGCCCCACCCCAGCCTCTGGAGACTGAGCACAGACCCTCTTCATTGGCTCAAATCATTGGCCAATGATTTACCAATGGCTAATGACTTAATCAGTCATGGGTATGTAATGGCATCTCCATAAAAACTGGGAAGGATGCTGTTCAAAAAGTTTCTGCATTCATGAACACGTGGAGGTGGTGAGCCTGGGGAGGGTGTGGAAGCTCCACACATGTCCCCCTCGTACTTTGCCCCATGCATCTCTCCATCTGGCTGTTCCTGAGTTGCATTCTTTATAATAAGCCAGGGAGAGTATGTTAAAATAAATAAATAAAAGGAAATGATGAATGTCATAATGACCCCCCAGTAGGAAGCATTTCATCACAGAATACCAAAATTTCTTTTATCATGACTCTCCCTTTTAGCATTTAAATAAAAACACTTGGTCCACAACACCTCATCTTTCTGCATGAGGAAAAGAACCGGACTAAGGCAGGCAGGGCTGAACGCAAAGATCCACAAAGCCTTTCCTGAAGAGAACTTGTATCTTCTGGTCTGCAATTAAGAACAAACATGGGCTCCCAGGCTATACCACTCAGACCCATCAGAGGCTCCTGGGCCTCCACGAGTCATCGACGAGAAGGACATATTCCACAGAAATGTCACCATAGAGAACAGTGAGTAGAATCAAATACACTTCTAATCCTTGCACCAATCCGCGTGTGATACCAGGCAGGTCACTCATACTCTCTGGGCCTTGGGCACCTCATTTGGAATATAGGGATGACAGCTACCTTATAGGCTTGACATGGGAATTGAGTGACATAAAATACCAAATTCTGCAAGCATAACATTCTGCACAATTGGAGATATTCAATCAATGCCAAGGAATGGGCATTTCATTGATGAAATATAAAAATAGTCATAAACCATGATAATGGTAAACCCGGAGTATGTATTAGTTATCTAGGTTTAAGAGTTGCCATATAAGAGTTGTCATTACTTTTATATAAAGAAAGTGTTTCTTTTTATATACTGAGGATTGGGGAGGTATGGGTATCATGAATTTCAGAAAGGGTAGGTTTGTTATCCAATGTGTTTATGACTAAGACTTTAAATAAAAATATCACTACCTTATCAGGCAGAGTGAATTTCATCAAAAAGACAAGAAATAACACGTGTTGGTGAGGATGTGCAGAAAGAGAGCCATGTCACACTGTTGACAGAAATGCCAACTGGTGCAGCCATTGTGGAAAACAGTATGGAGGGTTCTCAAAAATTTAAAATAGGATTACCATATGATCCAGTAATTCCACTTCAGGGTATTTTTCCAAAAGAAATAAAATCACAATCTCAAAAAGATAAAAGCACCCCCATCTTATTTTTGTATTATTTATACAAAGAAACAACCTGAGAGTCCATCAAGGAAGAATAAAGTAAATATGTATGTATGTGTATCTACCTATCAACTATGTATCTGTAGAGATCTATACATTATTTATATATATAATATTTTATTTATATGAATCCTTTTTTAAGAGATTTTATTTTTTTTTATCATAAGAGAGAGAAAAGAGAGGGATCACAGCAGAGGGAGAGGCAAGTAGAGGGAAAAGCAGGCTCCCAGCTGAGCAGGGAGCTTGATGTGGGACTCAGTCCCAAGACTCTGGGATCATGACCTGAGCTGAAGGCAGACACTGAACCAACTGAGTCACCCAGGTGTCCCTATATAAAATATTTTATTTAATATATATTTATGATATATATTATATATTTGCTAGAGGCAGGCGGTAAGAGATGGGCAAGATGGGCGAAGGTGGCCAAAAGGTACAAACAAAGATATGGTAACTTTAGTTAACAGTACTTTACTGTACATTTAAAAGTTGCTAAGAGAATAGATCTTAAAAGTTTTTATGGCAAAAAAAAAAAAATTATAATGTCTGGTGACGGATGTTAACTAAACTCACTGAAAAAATTATAATGTCTGGTGATGGATGTTAACTAAACTCACTGTGGTGATTATTCCCCAATATATACATGTACCAAATAATTATATTGCACACCTAAAAGTAATACACTTTTACGTGTCAGTTACATCTCAGTAAACTGGAAAAAATACTATCACTGCTTGGACTATTTTGATCAAATTTATCCAAGGCAGACTAACTAACTCAAATATGTAGTAGATAACTAGAAACTATTCAATGGTCTTATATACAAAAACAGTTGAACAAACATGAAATGACCCCAGTGTCACATCACTGTCAGGTAAACCTAAGAAATGTATTTAAGCTTTGATGCCTGAATATGCTCATTTTAAATTACAGAGTATGGATTAAATGAACTGGAGATCTCTTTCCATCTATCATATCATTTTCCTTTAGACAGGACCTACTGCTTTTTTGCAGAATAGAACCCAGGAGGATTCATAAATGAGAATTTGCTCTTTTCTTCATCTTTGATAGATTTCATCCTTGGCCACTTCCAAAAGCTTTCAAAGCAACTTCCTGAAAACCTATGCTCTCCTACTCAGGACCCCTCCTGAAACTCATTCTAGTCAACGGGGGGGCGAGATTGGTCCTTTACTTCACCTTCCTCTGACATCATAAAAGTTACTTGGACTCTGCCACTTTCCAGGATTTTATCAAATAAGTCTTATTTAGACCAGATATAAGACAAAGAGTTTACTGGAAATGCGAGTGTCAGGGAAGGAGTGGTTTGAAGGTACATCTGAAGGAGCCTGGCATGCACTCTGCCGAGTGTGCTCACTGATCTTGGCTGGCTCACTGCTTAAGCCCTTTTAGTGCCTGCACAGTTTGATGGACAACTTTCTAGAAGGAAAAATGGTCACAGGAAGTCTCTGCATCCAAAAACCCACTGCCTAATTATTAGGAAGACTGATGTATGTGATGCTCAGCCATGTAACCCTACTCCTTTCTCTATTTATTAAAAAAAAAAAAAATCTCCCAGGCTAGAAGGCTCTCCTTTATATCAAATTGTAATATGTATCCCTACATTTTCCATTTATTGGTCCTAGTTCTGTCCACTGGAGCAGATCTTCTAACTGATGCCTTGTTTCACCACACATCCCATGTGCTGCACACTCCCATGGGAGCAGAACTGCCGTGACCGCTAATGATATATCAGAAAGGGTTGTTCTCGTGAGCGGTTTCATTACAGTGATCCGTGGTGGGGAATGCACAGTCCTGAGTGCAACAGCTTGCTTTCTTCTTTAAGAAGTCCTATCGATCCACTCGTTTCTCTCTCCATTCATTAACAAGTATTTATTTGTTGCCACCTATGGGCCAGGTAGTATTCTAGGTGCTAAGTTTTCATCAGTGATCAAGACAAATGAGCAAATAAGCAAGCAAACAAACACATCCTCATGAAAGTGACAGTAATACTTTAAATAGAACTTTGTGCTCTACTTTCTGAGAGTTTATGCAAACAGATCTTTCAGCTAGTTAGGGACTGCTCTGGAAGAGACTATAGGGAACAAGGTTAACCTCTTTTCTGCTTAGTACTCCTCCAGATGGTGAAGCCATCCACCACATTCTCCTCTGAGTTCTCCTTCTTAAATCTATTCCCCTTGGGTCTCTCACTTTATGGGTTGATCACCTTTACGCTCACAAGCCAGAGCCAGAAATGAAGTTCAAGTGGAATTGAAAGGTTGAGATAAATAAGAAACTCAGATGTCTGGAAGTCTCAGGAGGCTGGAGAAAATGGCAAGAGGAGAGTGGGGTCAACGGGTTATGTGGAGCAAGTTGAATTAGGGAGTCAGAAATTTTTACAATGGGACAGTTCCCACCACAGTTTCAGTTGTGTGACATAATCTTCATCTGACAACTAGGAAAGCATCCAGTGGATTAAGTGGGGAGGTCAAGAGGCTGTCAGGCCAAGGTATGGAAGTGGTTTCACCTTGAGCATGGAAGTAATAAATGATGACACTGGACTTGGCATGGATAAAAATGTAAATTGAGATAACATGTTTTCAGCACATGCAGATGGTAGATATGAATGACACTCAACACACACATACTTCTCCCCTTGACTGTGAAATCATAATGGGCTGGGAAAGGCACTGAGGAAGTAGAGGACAGTTAACTTCATCAATAGCAGTTTATGATTCCTCATGACTGGGAGCACAAGCAACCTAACTTTGAAGACCCCTGAAGTCCCCAGGACTTCAAGAATTGTCTCTAGGGGGAGAGAAGGGATTCTGTTTCTATTAAGACAAAACAATATGAGTCATTTGTGAAGTTATCTACCCCCATGCCAGGCACAGGGACAGCAGAGCTTGCCTGGGATCTTTGTGCAGGAAGAGGGAGAGGATGGGGGAACCATGTGGGGCAGGTTAAGGAGCAGATATCCATGTTGCTCAAGCCCCTCCCCATGGCGAAACAGGCTGACTCACTCTATGTAGCTTTTTTATCGTTGTTTCCTGAAAGTGCCACCAAAGGATCAGAGATCAAATACAAACTGGCAGTTTACTCTTATTACAGGGAATGGGAACCTGGAAACATGGAGCGATTCTCTGAAATCATTTAGGATTTTGTTCTGGGTTGTTAGTTTCCTATTACTTGCTTGAACTGGATTCTAGTAGCTACCCCGACCAGTAGCAGGCTAGTGGTAATTTGCTAGTAATTCAGTGTTGCCCATTGCTAATAGGTTATGCCTAGCTGGTCTCTAAGATATTTAGCTAAAAGAACCATCAGGGATGCAACAGAAATTAAATGTTCCTACCCACAGCTGTAAAAGCCAGAAACTTTTCTGGCTTGAACAGTCACCTGCTCATTCATTTCTATTTTTCTACACTGTGATTAGTTCCAAAGACAGAATAACCTCAACACCTGGGGGGTACCTGGGTGGCTCAGTCGGTTAAGCATATGCCTTCATCTCAGGTCAAGATCCTGAGATCCTGGGATCGAGCCCTACATCAGGCTCCCTGCACAGCGTGGAGCCTGCTTCTCCCTCTGCCTGCTGCTTTCCCTGCTCATGTGCTTTCTCTCTCTCTCTCTCACACTCTTTCATAAATAAATATCTTTTTTTTAAATTAAAAAAAATAACTTCAACACCTGGATAATCTCTGTTTAACTTTCAAAATCATGTGCTATTGGATTTTAAGACTATAACCCTCTTCAAGTCACATTATTCTGAGGCACGTCTAACATATTGGGAGCATGTGGACTGATGCTATGTTTCTAATCCTCTCTTCTCTTTCCCAGATTATTTCTTCCTAAAAGGTGAAGGAAGGCCTCTCCCAACCTTACCTCTTGCAGTTTTTTTTCCCCCTTAGTATGTCTCCCCATATGTCTTATTGCTCTCTTCCTCAATTCCACTTTCTCAATTATTTTTGCTGAAATATTCCAAATTCAACCAACATTTACATAACTGATTAGGGGTATGGGGAACAAAGAATGAAGATGTGATTCTTGCAAACAAATGTTTGTATTATAATGTGATCCTTTGCAATGACAACCTAACTTCTTTCTGGGCAGGTGTGTGAGATAATACATATAAATCATCAAGCCTGATCCTACTAATTATGTCATTTTAAGCATCCTTTCAACTGGGTACACACCTTATTTTAAGAATTTGCCCAATTTCTTTCCTTAAGGCTATACACTATAGATCTATACACTTTATTTTTTTACTCATTCCTAATTGCCTTTGTTCTCCAGGGTGGAATGTCTTCTGCTTTTCCCTCAGCATCTAAATCTGAGTCATCAGGCAAGTTGACTGACAATGCAAAATAAAATGAAGATATTTTACTCCTCAAGCCTTTTGCCTCCCCCAAACCCCCACCCCAGCACATTTGACACAGTTGGGTCAATCTTTCCTACCTAAATATTTGCTTCACTTTGACAACAGGAATGCCACTTTATAAATATTCCTCCTGTTTTACTGCAAGTTTCTTCTAAGTTTCTTCTTCCAAGTTTCCTAGTGATTGCCTCCACTGGGAATTTACACATCCCATCATCCAGTCCTGCTGCCTCTATGCCTTCTCATCCATACGTCCTCCCTCATCATCTCTTCAATATCTATGCCTTGGCAGTTCCTCCATCAGAAAAAAAAAAAATCTTCCTACAACATAAAATTTGAATCTCTAAGTCTACCCAAATCGGTGCCTTTGCAGGCTTAAGGAACATCTCAAAACCAACTTACCAAAATAAGATTCATGATTTTTTTTTTATGACCTACTCTTTGGAAGACCACTAAGACCATTTCTATAAAAGAAAATTCCATTCTAACAGTTGCCAGTGCCACCTAACACCGCAGACTGCCTGACATGTTTTTATACCCCACATCCAAACAATCAGCAAATCCTACAGAGTTTCAGTGCAGCATTATTCCCAATAGCCACAACATAGACACAATCACAGTGTCCACAGACAGATGAATAGACACAGAAAATGTGGCCTATACATACAATGGTGTTAGGAGATCCTGGCATTTGCAACAACACAGATGAACCTGGAGGACATTATGATAAGTGAAGTAAACCAGACAGAAAGAAAAATACGTCATGACCCCACTTACATGTGGAAGAAATCTCAAATTCATAGGAACATAAATGGAACATTGGTCACCAGGGATGAGAGGGGGTGGATGGGAAGATACGGATCAAAGGTTTCAAAGCTCCAGGTATGTGTGATGAATACTTTTTGGAGGCCTGATGTATAGTTTGTGGCTATCATTATTAATACTATGTTTTATACTGGAAATTTGCTAAAAGCAGGCTCAGGTGCTCTGTTCTCCAAAAAAGACCAGGAGGAGGTAACTATGTGAGGGGATGGATATCTTAATCAGTTGGACAGAATAACGATTTTTTTAAAATATTTTATTTATTTATTTATTTATTTATTAGAGAGAGAGAGAGAGAGCATGAGCTCAGGCTGACAGAGTGGCGGGCAGAGGTAGAGGGAGAAGCAGGCTCCCTGCCGAGCAAGGAGCCCGATGTGGGACTCGATCCCAGGACGCTGGGATCATGACCTGAGCCGAAGGCAGCCGCTTAACCAACTGAGCCACCCAGGCGTCCCCAGAATAACAATTTTACCTTGTATATAGTTACAAAAACATCATGACATATGCCTTAAATATAAACAATTTTTAATTAAAAAAAGAAAACTAAGAAGAAATATAAAATTCCACATGGCCTCTTTGCCCCTTCCTCTTTGCCATTGCTGGACGCTCAAAAAAGTTCACATTCCAGAAGCGATAAACCTGCTTTTGCCTCCACCTGGATTCCTCTTCTCACAGATGGCCATCTGGCTTCCTCTCTCACTTCATTGATGTCTCTACCCAAATCTCACCTATCGGAGAGAACATTCTTAAACACAAGTCATCCCTCTCTGTCCCCTCACACTGCTTGATTTTCTTCACAGCACTTGATAACACCTGACATATGACATATATGCTTCATCAACCTGACCTTATATGTAACTTCTGTGAGGGGACAGCCTTAGCCATTTCCTTCACTATCATACTCACTCTAGACAAATAAGTGAATAGATGAGTGATCAGATAATTAAAATCCTAGCTGGAAATCTGACTCTTGGCATGGGGCTTTTGCAGTCGTGTGGGACTCTGCCCTTAGAAGGGCTACATTAGGTTCAATGCTTTGTCAATGTTGTTGTTGTCCAATGCACTTGAAATTCCTGCTAATTTTTGCACCATGGTCCCCCCAGTTTCTCCTTGCACTGGGTCCTGAAAATATGGAGCCTGTCCTTCCTTCTGGACATTAATGCACTCGATGCTTTCTCACTACCTTTATGGAAAAATTTGATAAGCAATTTCACCTTTCCTTGTATTCTTTACCAGTTGGTTTTTAGCTGTTTGGAATTCAGTCTTCACCATTAACATGGAAGATCAGTGTTGGAGAAATGGGCAGTGCCAGCTCCATCAAAGACCGAATCCCCCGTCCCGGGGAACATTGGGCTCTAAGCTCTAAACAACAGAGCTGTTTGCTTGAAGCAACAAATAGGAAAGACTTCTGATATCATGACGCTATTCCCCCCCAATTGTTCATTGCAAACTCTTTCAGATTTCTTTCCTATCTCACCCCTTCCTCATCAACATACATCCAACAACTCAATTACTTTCATGGGCTCTCCCACAAAAGAATATGAACTATTAAAAAGTAAAACAAATGCTGAGATTTCAGTGAAAGATGGGAATGAAATTAAAGGGAAGGAGAACAGAGGTCAAGGCAACAGAATCATATTCCACCATTTAAGATTTTTCTCTAGTGATTTCTTGCATTTCTTTTCCCATTACTGATTTAACATTTTGCTCACAATTATCTCTTAAGTTCGAGAGAGGAAACAGAAGTGGGGGAGTAGGAGAGGAAGAATCAGGATTCCCAACGAGCGGGGAGCTGATGCGGGACTGGATCCCAGGACCCTGGGATGGTGACCTGAGCCGAAGGCAGACACTTAATGACTGAGCCACCCAGGTGCCTCCTGATTGCTCTTGATGTTTATGTTTTCTATCTATACTGGGTTCAGATTAGAGTGATAATGTTTTCTTACCTGTGAAGACATCTAATTTTCCACATTTTCCTGAAAGCCATTTAGGAGAATCTGTTATGTCTTCTGGGTTTGCTAATTTCTTTGTGTAATTTTGTAAAAGAAATACATGAGTGTTTTAAATGTTTTTGCTTTGATACTTGTTTCTCATTAATTTTTACTTCTGCAATTATTTGGTTAATAACAATTTCTACCTGTGAAAATTATTTTTGCTAGTGCATTGATTATTTTTATCTATTCCCAAGGACCAGAAATATTTTATACTCTTAAAAATAATAACAAATACACAGAATGTATACACATACCACCTATGAAACTTGACTTTTTAAGGGGGTGGTTCATATATTCACAACTTAATTACACTCACGGTGACAAGCAACCACCACATCTATTTAATTCCAAAGCACTTATCATAATCCCAAAATAAAACCCTGTATCCATTAAGCAGTCATTCCCCATTCCATTCTCTCCCCAGTCCCTGGAAAGCGTAAATCAGCTTTCTGTTTCTTTGGATTTACCTATACTATATATTTTATATAAATGAAATCATTCAAAATGTGATCTTTTGTCAGGTTTCCTTTGCTCGGCAATGTTTCCAAGGTCATCCGTATTATGACATCTCTCACTACTTGTTACAGTTGAAGAATATTCCATTTTGTGGACATACTGTAATTTGCATATCATCAATCCCTTGATGACACTTGGATCATTTCTATATTCAGCAATTGTGAGCAGTGTTGCTCTAAACACTCATGTACAGGTAGCAGTTGAACACCTGTTTTCAATTTCCTATGCAGCTGCAGAATCGCTTGGCTCCATGGTTGTTCTAGGGTAACTTTTGAGGGAGTACCAAACTATTCCACAGTGGCTGAACAACTTTTTATTCCCACCAGTGATATCCATGGGCTCTAATTTCTCCTTATTCTTACCAACACAGGTTGTTTTCTGGTTTTTCCTTTTTTGTTTTTGTTTTAAGTCGATAAGCTAGTGGTGGTGCTATGATATCTGGAACAGGGGCAAGTCATTTCCGAGCAGGTTAACTGGCAAGAGCACAGTCATATAAATACAACTAACAAACTGGTGTAGCTGCTTGACTAGTTCACCTCAGTCTTCGGAATAACAGAACAGCACACATTTTAGTGAACGGCAGGTAAGACTACACCACAACCAGACAAAGTATTTATGCAAAGAAGCTTGAAGGCCCCAAGAGAGCACAATATAGGATGAAATACTAATTTAATAAAATAATACTTTAACAAAATCAAGTCTTCTAAATATATTACTATTTTTATTTTATATTGTGGTATGAGGGGAAGTTCGTGTAAATATTCTATTTTAAACATGCAAAGGTCCAAAAGATTTTCATGACAAACCACTTGGAAAAGTTATTAAACATAAGTAAAGATGAGTTAATAATTTTTCTTTCATAAAGCCGAGGATTTTCCATGGTCATTTGGATACTCAGCTGGCTAAGCATCTGACTCTTGCTTTTAGCTCAGGTCATGATCTCATGCTCATGAGACCAAGCCCCACAATGCTAGGTCTGTGCAGAGTTAACTTGAGATTCTCTCCCTCTTCCCCTCCCCCTGCTTGCTCTCTCTCTCCTATCCCCTCTAAAATAAACAAACAAGCAAATAAATTAATTAATTAAATATTTAAACTAACTAAATAAAAATAAATAAACACCTTGTTTCTCCAAATTAACCTACTTTTTCTACTATGATATATATCCAACCAATCATACGATAGCTAGGGAAACTTTTTAAAGATTTTATTTATTTATTGGACAGGCAGAGATCACAAGTAGGCAGAGAGGCAGGCGGAGAGAGAGGGGAAGCAGGCTCCTTGCTGAGCAGAGAGCCCAATGCAGGGCTCGATCCCGGGACCCTGAGACCATGACTGGAGCCGAAGGAAGAGGCTTAACCCACTGAGCCACTCAGGTGTCTCCCTAGTGCATATTTTTAAATTAAAAACTTACTTTTAATCTGTATCTACAAATTATATAAAATGTGAAAAACAAATTGCATTCTGAAACTGTTATTTGAAAATTTTTTGAGTGTATGCAATTCTGTTGCCAAAAATGCCATGAAAAGTACAAAAATCCTATTATTTTCATTCTAAGTAACTTGGAAACAAGTTTTTCCAACATGTGTAAATTCCCCTATGAAAAAGCAAAAGTTATTGAGATTTAACATCGTTGTTAAAATATTAAAAAATAAATCACTTTGATTAGTTTACACTGAAGTAACATTAGAATAATAATAATTTTCTTGCTACATTTTGTTTAATGTTTGCCCAGCTGGTGGATGACAACAAAAATGTCTTTAGAAGTACTACATCTTATTGAATTAAGAAACAGTAAGGAGAAAGATATGTAACAGAGATATTAAAATGCAAACATAAATAATACTGTTCATCTTAAAGTATAAATTCGATAGTGCACAGACTCAACCATGCATGACTTCCCTTTATACCTGCATGTCATTGTGTGGTTTCATCTTCAAATATGACAGCCACTAATTTTAATCAAAAGGATAAAGCAAACTTGGAACCAAACCTTTAATTTGCTGCCTCACAAAATGTTAAAGGCAGACACTAAAATATAATGAGGTATATTCAATCATGTCGCACCTCGATATAATAATAATAATAATGCTATTGAAAGAAAAAAGAATTTGGTACAATTAGTAAGTATAATGGATTTAAAAGTATATTGAAATGTTGTTCATTCCACTATTGTTTTAAAAAATGTCATTGTAAATCACCATACCATGCATGCATAATTTTAAATGAAAATAATCACTAACAAAGATATATAAATTTTAAACTGAATGAATTAATAAACAAAAAATGTAAGAGGAAGACTTTTACCAAAATAGATCCCCAAAGAAAATGTTCTGAACTCTGGGGTTCATTCTCCTTGCTTTGTGTGCAGCCCTCTGTCAACACCTATATTGGTCTCTCCCTCCTTGTCCTTGTTTGGGTTTTAGGACTCACCTCTGGGAGCTGCTTGCAGTGTTCAAGTGCTCTATGACTGTGTCCTTATTCAGACCTGTGCCTGAGATTATGGTACGCTTCTTTTCTTCTCCATAGATTAAATACCTTTTTCTTTCAAAATGAAAATGGGTGTGAGTACCCCCACCCCATCTTGTTACCCCTTCAGTCTCCCCTAGAGAGTTTCCATCATCACATCTATGCCTTTTGTACCATGTTCTGTTGGCACGTCTGCTGGTCACCATCAGACCGTGAGCTCTTGCAGGACGGTGGAAAGCTGAGTTGTGTTTAATGCCCTAACTATCCCAGCCTGTGGCTCTTAGAAAGTCACCCAATAATTTATTAAATGAATAGAAGAAAAGTGAAAATAACAAAAGCAATCCCATTTATTGACCTCCTTCTAGGAACTGGAATATATTCTTTACATATGTGATCCTTAGTTTAATCATCAAACTATCCTAGAGAGGGAACATACTCTGAGAAGTTAAATACCTCTTGTATGATTGAAATGTTAGTAAATGTCAGAGATTGAAAACAAAGCAATGCCAATGTTCTTTCTCGTGTTTATGCCAATGAACAAGGAAAGATATGTCAATGGATGATACATGCTTAATTCTTTTTATTAATTTTTTTAAAGATTTTATTTATTTATTTGACAGACAGAGATCACAAGTAGGCAGAGAAGCAGGTAGAGAGAGAGAGAAGGAAGCAGGCTCCCCACTGAGCAGAGAGCCCGATGAGGGGCTCGATCCCAGGACCCTGGGATCATGACCTGAGCCGAAGGCAGAGGCTTTAACCCACTGAGCCACCCAGGCGCCCCGATACATGCTTAATTCTAATGTTTGTTGATATCATATCTTACTAAAAGTTGAGATGAGATATCCAATTTCTGCATTTTTACAAATAATTTAGTCTACCTAAAATTATAGAAGACACTTCTGCTTTAAAAACTAGATTATAATTTTATCATCCAATTTCAAACAGAAAAAATCTTTTTTAAAAAAAAAAATATATATATATATATGTTGCAGGACCTTTGAACATGATCAAGAAAGAATTCTTGAGACATTTTACAGTGCAACTTAGTCAATTTATTTAAGTAGCACTGGGACAGGACCAGTGGGCAGAAAGAGCTGCACTTTTTGCTGTATGAACCTGGTGGTTACATGCCTAGTGCTCAATGGGGAGGCGACGTGTAGGGAGTATTAGATCATAAATGTCTTCTTTGAATTTCGTTTTCTTTTTTTTTAAGATTTATTTATTTATTTGACAGACAAAGATCACAAATAGGCAGAGAGGCAGGCAGAGAAAGAGAGAGAAGGAAGCAGACTCCCCGCTGAGCAGGGATTCCAATGCGGGGCTCCATCCCAGGACCCTGAGATCATGACCTGAACCGAAGGCAGAGGCTTAACCCACTGAGCCACCCAGGAGCCCCTCTTCTTTGAATTTCTATTTGTAAAACTATTTCCAGAAGATTTCTCTGGTGCTTAACATTCAGTTCGATAATAAATATCCATGAGATTTACAGGCAGTCGAACCTTTAAGAACATAACAACCCTCATGTATTTACCTGATCCTTATGGAAACTAGGGAGGCGTAGTATGGGTCATATATAAGGTAGCGTATATAAGGTAGTATATATAAGGTAGCGTGTGTGTGTATGTGTGTGTATGTACCCACACATACACACACCTGCACACATAAGGTACTACAACACTACCTTCTAAGCTAAACTTGAACAGTTCTTTTCTTATTTTTCTTATCATATATATTCAGTACCTTCAGAGACAACTCTCTCTGGTGGTCTTATTTAAATAATAAATCACTTCAGCACAGAAATGCTAGGAATCCACACTGTAGTGGATCCACCTCTTTCCTGTGTGCTGATCCTGGGCAATAAAATGATCGGGCAATGTCTTATCTTCATCTGAGAGCCTCCTTAGAGGCTGAAAGTTTGCCCAGGTCATATGATTTTAGGTAGCCTAGAAAGTGTGATCTATCCCCGAACTAATAACCCTACAGAAAATGTGTCTAAAAGCAACATGCTCACCATTCTATGGATGAAGACATTTGGGGGGCTGTGATATTGTAATTTATAATAAGAAATATGTATTTCATCTTTGAGCCAGTTCCTGGCACAGAGCTCCTAAAAACCTTGAAATTTTCTAGTTGGGGGATTGTGATAAACTGTGTTTGTTTTGTTAATGAGGTAGATTTTGGAAAGCTTCTCAGGGTGGGGGCTTGTTGGGAGAGGAACCAACTTGAGTGATTAGAGGGTTGGAAATCCCAGTCCCAGCTTCTCCCCTCTCCCTATCCCTCCCATCAACCTCCCTATCCCCTACTCCCGGGGAGGGGAGAGTAGCTAGAGATTGAGTTCAATCACCAATAAACAATCATTTAATCAAACATGGCTGTGTAATGACAACTCCATAAAACTCTGAAACCACAAGGTTCAGAGAGCTCCTGTGTTGATGGACACATTCATACTGGGAGGGTGAAGGAATCCAAATCCCTGGGAACAGAAGCCACTGAGCTCAGGATCAGTGCGATCTCTGCCTAACATCTCTTGGCCGATCCTCTGTATCCTTTATCATATGCTGTAATAAAGTGGCAAACAGAAGTTTCTCCCTCAGTTCTGTGAGCCACACTGACACATTAATGGAACAGAAGGCGGGATTGTTGCAACTTCCGATTTGTAGCTAAGTCAGAATGAAGCTGTGGGTACCCCTGGAACTGACATCTGAACTAGGGCTGGAGGACAGTTATGGGACTGAGACATCATCTGTAGGATACAACACTACCTCTGGGTAGATAGTGTTAGAATTGAGTTAAATGGTAGGACACCCAGCTGCTGTCCCAGAGAATTGCTCATTGTGGGGAAAACCTCCATACATTTGGTGACCAGAAGTGTCAAAGTGAAGCCTGCTGGGTCAGAGTCAAGGAGACGCACAGGAGGAAGACACATAAGAACTGCGAGTTTTTCTCATACAGGCACCTTGACGTTTACCCTCTGGGTAAATTAGAAACAGAAATGACTTTGCTCCTCTCCCTCTCCCCTGAGCTGCAAAAGGAAACCAGCTTAGCCTCTGCCTCCGAGGGGCCGTCACTGGGTTCCCACCGGCTGAGGGGACACACTCCTTCTTCTCTCCCACTCACAGCACATGCCAGGGAGGTGACTCTCCGTGCAGCTACAAATTCTATTTTACACTGAACAACAAAGCCGGTGACATATAATCTTTACTGAAAGCTGCTTAAATGATAATAATTGATTTGTCGATTGAATTGCCTAGTCATTTATGGAAGCTCTATTACATTTGAAGTTCTGTGCCAGGAGCTAGGACTTAATATAGGAATAAGATGCAGTCCCTCTCTCCAGAAAGCTTCCAGACAAATAGACACAGAGACAAGTGCAGGAAGCCTTATAAAGGTGTGGTTGCACTCAGGAAGGCCATGTAAATATAGAGATCGCTTTAAGCTATAAAATTAGGAAAGAGGCAGAAGGATGAGAAAAAAATAAATAAAGATGAAAAGATATTTCATTAAAGCACAGAGGCTGAAAGAACATGGCATCGTCCTCGCTCCCCTTCAGAAGCCCCAGAACACACATGGTGGGGCTCTAGAGGGGGTTAAGGTGGGGGAGGTAGAGAGCTGGCTATGTCCCTCTGGGTGGAGTCATTGGGAATCCTTCACAGAGAAGGACAAGAACACAACGCCCAGGACTTCTGCTTGGGTGAAGGGGTTGGGCGGATTCAGTGATGATTAAAGAGGAAAAAAAAGAAAGTTTTCCTGTGCAGTGTGCAGAGTGGGAAGAATGTAACTGAGGCTCTCCTGGGGCATCGAGGTGGAAATTTGGAATTAAAGTTGGAAACTTGGGACTGTGCCTCAGAAAAGGGATCCAAGCTGATGTAAGGATGACTACTTCGCAGTCATAATCCTGGATTGCTTTTGAGAACGATGATTGATTATACTTAGCTTTTCATGATGATTTAGCACAACTTGCCCTCCTATCTTGGAAGGCATGTGAGCACCCCTCTGCCTCATCACAGACCTGTGTGATAGTCATCCTGGGCCCATGAGAGCTGCCTCCTCTGTCTTCCTCCCAAATCCCTTCTCTCAGAGGGGTCAGTCTGGGGAACCCATCTGCCCATTTATCTATCTTTGGGTGACTTTCCTCCTCCTTTCTGGCCTGGTGAGGAAGCCCCAGCCCCACCCCTGGTTGGTCAAGAACAAATCCACAGCTTATCCTCTCCTTTATTTATGTTTTGGAAACGTCTCATGGCATCTCTCAAAATTTGAGACTAATAATGAAAAGGCTTCTTTCTGGAGATTCTGCGTTTTGAATTAACACACTCGATTCTGCTCTCCATCCCTGACCACGCATGGGGCACATGGAGGGTAAAAGACTCCGGGAGACACATAGAAGCCTTGGCAGTGCCTGCAGCAGCTCAGCCTACTACCATGGGGCCAGATTTTAATTTTACTTTATTTGGACCCATTTACTCCCACAGAAGAGAGCAGCTGACTTGAGACGTTCTCCCAAGAGTGACAGGTTTGATTCAGACTGTCGCGCTGGGGCTTCCCACACAGGTGCGGGTGGGTCTGACGCCAATGTCTTCCAGACGAGCAGGTTACCCCGTGGGACTCATGCAGAGATGTGAATTAACGATGTCTGCCTTCCACTCAGGCTTTGGACTACTGCAATTCAGAATAGTCACTCAGTCTTAAGTTCATCAATAATTAGCAATTTATTTCAATTATGTCCATAGAAAAGATAAAGATTGCATACAAATTAAAGCAGAAATGAGCCCTTTGGTGCTATTCAGATCACACATTCCTCCTTGGGAGGGCAGAGGAGGGACAGGACTCAGCTGAATGTGACACTTAAAAGGAACAGGTACAGCTCAAACTCCAAACTCAGGGAGCCAAAAGCTGACTTTGAAGAACTAATTTTTAAAAAGTAGATAACTGTTCCAATTGAGGCAGTGTTTTCCCACTCCACAAAATGCTTAGCCACAAATTTACCTTAGTAAGTAAATTTTCCAAAACGCATTTATTTGTATTTGAGATTTTCAAATCTCACAGAAAAAGAGACTGAAAAATTATGAATGGTCCGATTACCCAGCCCATGACTGGCCCCCTACCTCCTCTCACCACAAACACACACCAAAAGATCATGCTTGCCCAACATATATTCAAGTATATCTTATGTTGGGAAAATTGTTACTACAAGATCAGTACATCTTTGAAATGTCTGACTCTCCAAAATGTCTTCCTTTTATCTGGCTTCAATCTGTATCTGTAAACTCCACATATGAGACTTCTGTTTCTGTCTGAACACAAAACAATTTTGTGACTTTTGAACATTGTATAATTCACATATAAAACCACTTAATAAAGGTAAGGTGTGAGGGTGTTGTTTTTTTTTTTTCCCTTGACTTTGTCACATTTTATTATGTTCTGTTAAGACACACAGGATTTGACCTTGGAGAGTTATATCCAAAAGATAGTCAATTACTTTTGGAAAACCTTAAAAAACCACAGAAGGATATTAGACATAAATAAAATGCATACAAAAAATAAGCAAATAAAAGAAAATGTGACGCTGACCAAGAAAAGAGAAGGTGTTCACTAAAGGAGAGAGGAGAAGAGTAGTAGGAGATAGGCTGTTTTCGATAAAAATCCTACAAGTCAGTAATTTCTCATTCCTGGTGATGTGAAGGAAAAGACTTCAGGGTCTATCTCAGGAAGATGAATCTGGATAAAGGGATTTAATTCAAGGTAATGTCACTTAAATATTCTGCTCGATATGCACTGATCATTTTTTAAGTGATTTGCTATGTTCGCTCATTTAATCCTCACAGTGAGCCCGCAAGGCAGGTACTGTTACCCCTCCCTTTTACAGATCAAGGAAATGAGAGATATACATATTAATAATTTGCCCAAGGTTATATGGCAGATGAATGACAATGCAGGGTCTTAAACCCTGAAATCCCCTTGAAAGACCATGCCTTTGATCACTGAGTGGGTGAGACTGACCCTCTGAGTCCAGACCAGTTGTCATCTCCACATAGCACGCCCTCGGTGGCACTGGGATAGACCACCTGTGTCCTTCAAGTCTGGAGGTAGCAAAGTTAAAGGATCTTGGTTAAAATCCCTGTAAGATTAGACCAGGATGTGTTCGTAATTAGGAAAATGATATAATTGATTGTCCCAAACAAGGCATGTTCTAGAGTGAACAGAGCACATTGAAAATCAAATTAGAACAGAAGGATCACAAACTTTTCACCTCACATCAAGATAAATGAATATAAAACTTTTTCTTATTATTCATATATTAGGCATCAAGACCCCATCAAATAAATTAAAATTTTAGATGTCAAGAAAAATTATAACTAAGGGGCAGATGTCTTTCTTGTGGATGTGCGTTTTTTCTCTATCATTTGTCTTCTGTAAAACTGTAACATTTATCTTACATCAGCTCACGCATTAGAAAAAGGGCATCTCAACATAGAGTACAGTAGGTTGGCAGAAACCCTGAAATGCCCTTGCCATCACAAAGACCAGTGATTTTTCTCTGAACGCAGATTTTTAGATGGTTTTAAACACTACTATGGTGGTATCCTTGGGTCATTTATCTTCTCACACTCTCCCTGGTCATTGGGAACATCCATGCACCTGTTCGCTCACATCCTCTCTGATTTTTTTTCTCCTGCTGGAGTTGGAGGTACCCTGCTTTGCCAAGCACAGTTTCATCATTATAAGCAAAGCTAACTTTCCCATTTTCCCCAAGAGTCCTCAGATAATAGGGATAGAAATACCGTGAAAGTACTGGTGGTCTCCTGTTAGTCATTCATTATATATAATACAATAGCAAGAGAAAAAAAGAAAGAGCTCGTGATAAATTTCTAAAGGTTTGAAGAAGATTCATAAAAATGAACAATTAAGGGAGATTTAGAATGGTTAGGCTACACACCACATTTTAAGAAGAAATAAGCATTGTTCTCTCCTATCTCCCTTCTAAAGACTGTCAGAAATTGATTCTGGATTGACCATCAGGTGTTTCTGGTGTTTCTCTGTCCTCACCAGCTTTGATTCATTTCACCCAAGATGATACATTTTAAAAATTGCATGTTAGACCTGAATGTACTTCAGTAGAATCCCACATGCCTTTGAAGGAGAAGAATGAAGTCCACATGGTAAACTAGAATTCAAAGGAAAAAAAGGTGCAGGAGGAGATTCCCTTTGTTTAAGTGGTAATGCTGCCTTATCCTGCTTAGCATATGCAGGCCACTACTACTAAGAATAGCATCATTATAGAGACAATGTAGTTATGCATTCTGGATGCAAGTTCTTCATCAGATATGTTATTTGCAAATATTTTCTCCTCATCTATAGCTTGTCGCTTTAGCAGTGGCTTTCAGGAAAAAAAATATCTTCTTTAATTTTGATGAAATCTGATTTATCAATATTTTATTTCATAAACCAGGCTTTTCACGCAAAGCTTCAGAACTCATGTCCTATGCTGTATTACAGAATCTTTGTTTTTAAACATGTAAATTTCAGAAGTATGTGTTGAAACAACTGCCCTTTGTCCTCTGAAATGCTTTTGTTACTTAATCAAATAGCAAGTGACTCTTGCTAGGGACTCTATTCTTTCTCACCGGCCCACTTGACTATCTCCTTACCACACTCACTTGAATACTTTGGTTTTATGGACAAAGCTTAAAATCAGGTTGCTTGTGATTATTCCAAATGTATTTTTCTTTTTCAAAGGTATAACCATTTTAGTCCCTTTGCATTTTATATGAAATTTAGAATCAACTTGTTTATATTAAAAAATACTGCCAGAATTTTGAATGATATTGCATTAAATCTAGGGGTCAGCTTGGAGACAATTGGCATCTGAATTTATATTGAGACTTTCAATCTAAGTTCAAGGTGAGTCTCTGTATTTATTTACTTCTTCAATGCCTTCCTTCATTAACCTTTTGCAATCTTCATCATATAAATCCTATACATTTCTTTTTATATTCACACATCAAAATTTATAAATACTAAGTGATATTATTTCTTATTTTGTTTACATCTGTACATGGCTGGTATATAAAAGTGTATTTCATTTTTACTTGTTAAACCTCTCTCTTGTGACCTCAGTGTCTCTGTAGATCGTCATGTCATTTACAAATAGAGACACTTTTTTCTTTTCTTTTTTTTTTTTTTTTTTCCTCAATATATATCAGTATTTGTTTTCTTGCTGCTCTGGCTGAGAATTCTATGTTGAATAGGATGAAGAAAAGGAACATTCTTGCCCTTATCCCCATGTTGAGAGACACAGATTGTCCTCCCTCACTACCTATGCCAGTGTAGGAGACATAGGGAGTGCCCCCCCCTTTTTAAGATTATGTATGTATGTATTTTAAAGAGAGAGCACGCAGGACTGGTGAGGTGGGTAGGGGGAGAAGGAGAGAATCTAGAGCAGACTCTGTACTGACTTGGAGCCTGATCTCCCGACCCTGAGATCATGACCTGAGAAGAAATCAAGAGTCAGATGCTTAATGGACTGAGCTACCCAGGTGCTCCGGTAGGCTTTTTTTTTTATTTTATTTTATTATTATTATTTTTTTAAGTAAACTCTATGCCACATGAGGGGCTTGAACTCAAGCCTCTGAGATCAAGAGTCACATATTCTACCACCTGAGTCATCCAGGCATCCCCCACTGTAGGATTTTTTTTTAAGATTTTATTTTTATTTATTTGACAGAGAGAGAGAGATCACAAGTAGGCAGAGAGGCAGGCAGGGAGAGTGGAGGAAGCAGGCTCCCCGCTGAGCCCCGATGTGGGGTTCGATCCCAGGATCCCGAGATCATGACCTGAGTCGAAGGCAGAGGCTTAATCCATTGAGCCACGCAGGTGCCCCCGCTGTAGGAATTTTATAGATGCCCTTGGTCAGACTGACATGAATGACCTACTCCTACTTTGCTGGATGTTTTTGTCATAAATGGATGTTGTGTTTTGTCGAATTCTTTTTCATCTATTGGTGTGACTATGTCGTTTTTCTCTGTTAGATTGTTAAAATTGTGGATTTATTTCATTGATTGTTTTCTGCATAATGACTTAGGGCAGACATCCCCTGGCAATGTTTCATTATTCTTTTCTATACAGTACTCAATGCAGCTAGCAAATACTTTGTCGAGGATCATTGCATGATTGTTCATGAGGGATACGGGGCTGTATTTTTTCTTTCTTTCTTTCTTTCTTTCTTTCTTTTTAATTTATTTGTGGACAT
Organism: Taxidea taxus jeffersonii; assembly: GCA_003697995.1. Taxonomy (NCBI): domain Eukaryota; kingdom Metazoa; phylum Chordata; class Mammalia; order Carnivora; family Mustelidae; genus Taxidea; species Taxidea taxus. Next base: position 44,750 of record ML108688.1, read on the forward strand.
TTGGTATCATAAATATGGATACTGACCTCATAAAACGGGTCAGGTGTGTACTTTTTCTTTCCAGAAGAGACTGTGTAGAACTGGTGTTATTTCATTGTTTGATAGAATCTACCAAGAAAACCATGTGATCCTGATGAATTCTTTCCCAGGAGGTTTTTAACTGCAAATCTAACTTATTTAATAGTTACCGGACTGGTCAAGGGAACTGCTTCATCTCAGGTGATGTGAATTAATTTGGTAGTTTGTGGTCTTTGAGGAATTGGTTCATTTCATCAAAGTTGTCAGATACATACACATGGAGGTACTCATAGTATTCCCTTACGATCCTTTTAATGCCCATCAGGTATATAGGGATAGTCCCCTCTTTCATTCCTGATATCAGCAATTTGTGTCTTCCCTTTTATTTTAATTTGCCTGCCTTGCTAAAAGATCAATTTTATTGATTGTTTCAAAGAACCAGCTTTGATTCTACCGATTTTCTGGTCTTCCTTCGAGTGTTAAGTTTCTCAGGCCTGAGCCAGAGCTAGAGCTATTCTGCAACTTGTTCTGTGTCATGGTGATTACTTCTCAGTTTCTAGGTGTGTTGAGCTCACGTGGAAGATACCAGAGAGAAAAAATATGGTAAATTCATCTCAATTTGGTGACTTCATAGTCTGATGTTCTTCCCCAGTCTGCCTGCTGGTGTTTACTTTTCAGTCGCTAGATGTTCCTTGGACATTCTTTCCAGATTTTGCAGTTATATTTGGTGGAAGAAAACATGTGAAATGTTCTTACTTTATCCCACCCACAAGTGGAGCATGCCGGGTATATACATTTTTTTTTTTTTTATGTTTTCTACTGCTAATGTTAAGCTCCACACCTGCCATTTGGACTCCTCCATGAAGCCCTCCATCATGGAGTGTTTGTGGGCATCCTGCCATAATAAGTATTGGAGATAAGCCCTCCAGAAGGGGATCTAATGTCCTGGATGGTTAAAATGACTTCCACAGCATGCACATACTTTTCCTGCCTTCCATTTTGTCTTGTGAGACACTTTTGTAATATTTTTGAACTTAAGGAAACTTTCAACAACAGTACAGAGAACTCCCAAATGCCATTTACAATTCACCGTGTTAGTATTTTGTCCTATTTACTTTGTCATCATCTTTCCTCCTTCTCTTCTCATTACTCTCACTCATTATTTTGATGTTCAAGTTTTCCTAATCTGGAGTGAACACCATCACTGTGAATTGTTCTTCACCTTAACATGACTTCATCATGTTTTGTGGACATCCTTACTTTCTGGTGATAAGATGTCCAGCAATGAAATCGTTTCTCCAAGAAACCTAAGTTTCTTTTATTGAGACATCTTTTCTGAATCCAAATTGTGGATCTAGTCATCACTGCCAGGCTGCCTTATTTCATGCCTTCTCTAAATCCAATTAAACCTGGCTTTAGTTTTCCCCAGGCTGAAGAAATTCAAGACTAGTCAACTTGGGTGCCTTCCTCCTCTTCAGTGGGTTATATTCCAGAGCTCATGTAGTCTGGAAAAGAAAGGGGGGCCCTGTTGTCCTGGCATGATGGCTGCTGGCATTTGTTTCTTATCCTGGTCCAGGTGACCTAACAAATTGGTCAGCTCTATGGGCAGGCTTACTCTTTAGATAGAGCTCAGTTCTGGAGATCTCTGGGGAGTGGCTCAGCAATGGGGCCCTTAGCCCCAAGGCCTTACAGACACTTATCTCTGACATCTCTGAGGCAACTCGGGCTCCTAGACTTGTTTCCATGTCTTTTTAGCAGGTGGAGCAGGTGAAGACGCACAGGCTTCCTTACACATGCACATTCACTGATATACCCATATACTCAAATCTATCCACCTGTCACGAGGGCTCCAATATCAATTCCACAGGGACCAGCCAATCCCAATCAAACATCATACAATTTATTCTAGTCTTTCCTCTTCCCGTATATTTCTCTGACAGTGAAAAAGTCTCAGTAATTCAATCATTTGCTCCATCCTGTATTACATAATAGTAGTTTCAAAATTGCTAATCCATACCACTTTGAAAAACAAACCTGCTCTGAAAAACAAACTATACATAACAGTTGAAAAGAGGAGAACAGCTCTTTTTCATTAGCCAGAGGGAACCTACGGTGTTCCGACATTACTCAGGCTAGCTCTTTCTCCACCTGGGTGAGACTGTTGTTCAGGTAAGATACACTTAGGTCCATTCATGTCTGTTTGGATTCTACTCTGGTTCTATTTTTTACCATTGTTGTTTCATTTCTATTGTTATTTGTGTGGGTTTTGTTGCTGTTTTGCTTTGTATATCTGCAGTATTAATGAAGTTCCAAATGTCAAAATCTACAGAAAATTATATTCAGAGAAATATATGTCTTCTCATATTACCTCTTACCCCCTGTAGGTAAACAATCCCCACAGTTTCTGGTTTATCTTTCTTGTGTTTCTATTTGAAACAGAAATAGAAAAAATTTGAAAATAGAAAAAATTCCATTTTTTAAATTTTATTTTTTCCCTTCTTTGTTAAAAAGATGTTAACATACATACTTCTCTCTTTCTCCCTCTGTCTGTCTCTGTCTCTGCTTGTCTCTCATATATATAGCTTGCTTTCCTCACTTATCACCCTGTTATACAGATTGGCTACATTTGAGTTCATAGAGATATTCCTCAATCTTTATTATATCTACAAAGCATTTGATTGACAGGCACACCACAGTTTATTGAAATTAAAAATAATACCCAACATTTGTATCAACATGGACGAGACTGGAGGAGATTATGCTGAGTGAAATAAGTCAAGCAGAGAGAGTCAATTACATGGTTTCACTTACTTGTGGAGCATAAGGAAGAACATGGAGGACATGGGGAGATGGAGAGGAGAAGTGAGTTGGGGGAAATCAGAGGGGGAGACAAACCATGAGAGACTATGGACTCTGAGAAACATACTGAGGGTTTTAGAGGGGAGGAATGTGGGGTGTTGGGTGAGCCTGGTGGTGGGTATTGTGGAGGGCACATATTGCATGGAGCAATGGGTATGGTGCATAAACAGTGAATTCTGGAACACTGAAAAAAAATAAAATAAAATAAAATTACTAAAAAAAATAAAAAAATAAAAGTATTTCCTCTTCAATCAGGTTATTGATGAGTACAACTTCATGATTTCTTACTGTATTTTTATTGTATTATTTCTAAATGGCTCTCTGATCCATTTAGAGCAGAATTTCTCAACTTTGGCATTATTAAAATATTTGGTAGAATAACTATCATTTTAAGAGTCTTCTGCATGTTGCAGGATTTTATCAGTGTCCCTAGCCTTTATCCAGCAAACATCATCTTCCAGTTATCATAACCAAAAATGTCTCCAGGCATTGCCAAATGGGCCTAAATTGCCCTTGTTGAGAAATACTAATGGGGAGTATATTCCTGTGTTCATGTTCATAATTTTTGGATATAATTTTATTTTATTTTTACCCAAAGAAACCACTACTTGTACTAACACCATTTTTTTAAAAAAGTCCATTTAGTTCTAATACTTCAAGGTACTTTTCTTATCATGTACTAAATTTCCGTACGTGGGTCTACTTCCGGATTTTCTATTCTACCCACATGTCTATCTATTAGTATGTCAGTACTGTACCATCTTAACTAAAGAATGTTATACTAACTATAAATATCTAGTAAGATGAGTACTTTCTTGTAGTTTTATTTTTTCCAAAGATTTTAGCTTTTGATTTTTTTTTTCTTATTGGTATAGTTTCCATATAATGCATACTGGTATTTGTGTTGGAATTGTGTTAAATTTATGAACTAAATTAGAGAGCATCAACATGCAACATTAAAATAGCTTGCCAAAAAAATGTAACTAGAGATAAATACAGTGAAAACCAAACAATGGTGTTTATAAAATGGTATTAATAGAACTAAATATATTATAAACCAGCAAAAGAGTAGTTATAATTACTGAAATGAATAATGAAAATGCATGTCTAAAAATAAGTTCCTCAGCTAGAAGATTCAAGAAGAAAGAAAGATTCAACCTTGGTAAGATATTCTGATATCAAAAAGAAGTGGAAATTCCATATTTTGAGTACTTGTTTCTGCAAAATAAGATGTATGTATCCAGATTTTCTGGCAGAAGAGGAAAAAGAGTTCTAATTGAATTTGTATATGTGATTCTCAATAGAGTTTAGTGCCAATAAATAACTAAAGAACTCTCTAAAATCAGTGTGCAGGGTCAAATTTGTTGGCAAAGTCTGCAAAATCATGGAAAGAAAAGGTTTTTATATTCAGTTTTAATTTATTTGCTCAGAAAATAATGCTTCTTATGATATTTATATATACAATGCCTTCTTTACAAAGTTCAAAATATATTATTTCAGATAATAATTAAGTAGTTTGCTCTGACAATGGAGAGAATTAAATTCATTAAGACCCATTTTTTTACCCTCCCAGCTTTGATTTTGTAATTACCAGAATTATTGTATTAGTGGAATGTTACCTTATTCCTAATGTTGGGTAAACTTGGCTTGCTCCAATTAGCAAACATCCCTGCAAAATATGCTAGAAACTGTTGATTTGCAAAAGCCAACTCCTATGGCAAACTTGAAGTTAACCTGCAACTAATATTGAGCAAGAATATTTCTGTGCAGAAAGCATGAGCTGCTTGTTTATAGATAATTGTTTTTCTTTTCAGAAAGTGACAAAAAGAGTCAATCTAGAAGTGTCCCTTGGTGATTTTAGATATGTTATCAAATACATCTTATTAATAGATGCTCGTAGATTAGCAAAGGTCTGTAGTGTATCAATATAGTTCCCTGAGTTTTATCCTAGGTGGGAAAGCTTAAGCATGTGGTCGAAATCAACCCATTTGGGCAACTGCAGCTTTGGTAACATCTCTTTATAACCTCCTACCTCACTCCCACTTTATTTTTGCCATGAAGTCAATAAATTTAGGAAACTCTTCTTCAGCTGCATGATTTGTTTTTCACTAAATGTCTTCATATACTGTTTTAATTTGTTTTATTTTTGTTAGTCATTTTAAAAAAACAAAAGATTAAATGTATTCACTCATTCAATTTATCATTTTTTTATTAGGGCATATTGACTTTGTTACATTTGTAATTAAAAACTGCTGTTTTTCATTTTTGGTGATGCCTGTAACTCTATAACCTGCTATGTTATTTGAAAGAGGCACAAAATCAATCATTTTGCAAGCTTTGACCTTTATTACTTTGACCATTAGCAGTAGGTAAAATAAATGTCTCATCAATTATTTCACTAACTTTTATTGTTCAATAAGTGAGATTTCCAGGGTTTTTGCATTTCAGCCTCTGTCAATCTTCAGGTCACTTCATGAGATTTACCCCCTTGGCATCAATTGTTCCTAAGCCTTGCAGTTGCTCTTTCAGAGTCTCCAAATTGCATTTGGAAGTTGTTTTCTCTATTAAAGAATTTATATTTCCAAATATTTATGCATAACACATAGATTTATTTCTATTACTCATTATTAGATATAAATTCCAAATAAGTTGTGACATATTACCTAAGTTTTTATTTGTCCTGTACTGGAAATTTTTTAAGATGTTGAGATAATTGTTAATCTACCTCCACCCATGTTTATATGAAGATATAGGACTTGTTTCATTACATTTGCTTAAAGAAGTGATATTGCCAACCAAAGCGTCCTTTTGGTATTTAAAACACCAGTATTCAAACATGAATTCATATAGTGTTTAGTTGAAAAAGGAAGGAAGGGAAGGGAGAGTTGAAAAAGGAAGGAGGGGAGAGGAGAAGAAAGAAGGCTGCCTCTCTAGTTTTTCATTTCCCCTGAAGAAAAAGCAAGAACTATAAAAACTCCCTTGACTGTTTTTATTTTTAATTAAA
>ML108688.1:50730-69071 GCA_003697995.1 Taxidea taxus jeffersonii
CATCCATGCTGATACAAAAGTTGGGGATTCATCCTTTCAGATGGAGGCATAATATTCCATTGTATATATGAACCATATCTTTTTTATCCATTCATCTGTTGAAGGACATCTTGGCTCCTTCCACAGTTTTGCGACCATACCCATTGCTGCTGGGGTACGTATGGCCCTTCTTTTCACTACATCTGTATCTTTGGTGTAAATACCCAGTAGTGCAATTGTAGGGTCATAGTGTAGCTCTATTTTTAATTTCTTGAGGAATCTCCACACTGTTTTCCAAAGTGGCTGCACCAACTTGCATTCCCAACAGTGTGAGAGGGTTCCCCTTTCTCCACATCCTCTCCAACACTTGCTGTTGACTGTCTTGTTGATTTTGGCCATTCTAACTGGTATAAGGTGGTATCTCAATATGGTTTTAATTTGAGTGCCCCTGATGGATAATGATGATGAACATTTTTTTCATGTGTCTGTTAGCCATTTATATGTCTTCTTTGGAGAAGTGTCTGTTCATGTCTTCCTGATTAAAACCCTTCAAAGTATAAAGATAGAGGGAACATTCCTCAACTTCATAAAATCTATCTATGAAAAACCCACAGTGAATATCATCCTCAATAGGGAAAAGTTGACAGCCTTCCCTTTGAGATCAGGAACACAACAAGGACGTCCACTCTTGCCACTATTTTTCAACATAATACTAGGAGTCTTAGCAACAGCAATCAGGCAGCAAAAAGAAATAAAATGTATTCAAATTGGCAAAGAAGTCAAACTCTCTCTCTTCACAGATGACATGATACTTTATATGGAAAACCCAAAAGACTCCACCCCCAAACTACTTGAATTCACACAGCAATTTAGTAATGTGGCAGGATACAAAATCAATGTACAAAATCAGTTGCTTTCTTGTACCCTAACAATGAAAATATGGAAAGGGAAATTAGAAAATCAACTCCATTTACTATAGCACCAAGAACCATAAGATACCTGGGAATAAACCTAACCAAAGAAGTAAAGGATCTGTACATGAAGAACTACAGAACACTCATGAAAGAAATTGAAGAAGACACCAAAATATGGAAGACCATTCCATGCTCATGGATCAGAAGAATAAACATTGTTAAAATGTCTATACTGCCTAGAGCCATCTATACTTTCAATGCCATCCTGATCAAAATTCTACTGACATTTTTCAAAGAGCTGGAACAATCCTAAAATTTGTATGGAACCAGAAGAGACCCCAAATTGCTAAGGAAATGTTGAAAAAGAAAAACAAAACTGGGGGCATCACGTTGCCTGATTTCAAGCTTTACTACAAAGCTGTGATCATTAAGACAGCATGGTACTGGCACAAAAACAGACACATAGACCAGTGGAACAGAGTAGAGAGCCCAGATATGGACCCTCAACTCAATGGTCAAAAAGTCTTTGACAAAGCAGGAAAAAATATACAGTGGAATAAAGAAATAAAGTCTCTTCAATAATAAGAAATAAATAAAGTCTCTTCAATAAATGGTGCTGGGAAAATTGGGCAGCTATGTGTAGAAGAATGAAACTCCACCACTCTCTTACACAACGAACAAAGAAAAACTCAAAATGAATAAAAGACCTCAATGTGAAGCAGGAATGTATCAAAATCCTAAAGGAGAACATAGGCAGTAACCTCTTGGACATTGGCCACTGCAGCTTCTTTCAAAACATGTCCCCAAAGGCAAAGGAAACAAAAGCAAAAATGAACTTGAGCAAGATCAAAAGTTTCTGCACAGCAAAGGAAATAGTCAACAAAACAAAGTGGCAACCCATGGAATGGGAGAAGATATTCGCAAATGTCACTACAGACAAAGGGCTGATATCTGAGGTCTATAAAGTACTCAAACTCAACACACACAAAACAGATAATCACATCAAAAAATAAGGAGAAGACATGGACACTTCCTCCTTGACTGTTAATAGAGCACATTGAGAAGAGAGTACACTGTGGAGAATTATCTGTAGGAAGTGGAATGTCAGTACGTGCTGCCAGGCTGGTCAGTTGGGTCCTTCCCTCCACTTCTCAAACCTGAAAATCCCACCAGCTACTCCCATTCCAGGATCACACTCTAATGACTGGCTTCCTGGCTGGTGGCCACATGGGTGTCCTCTCACCTCCCATTTTATCTTTTAGCCCAATTATTGAGGCCTTGACACCTGTGGCATTTTAGGAGTCCATTTGAAATCCTGTATATTTTCTCCAAGTTTTATTTCTTTGTAAAAATGCAACTGAATCATGGGAACACAGAGAGGGGTCATTAGATGTTTAATGCAAGTATATGATCTGTTTTTGACAATATAGTAACCTCAAAACCAGGGTCTAGAAAATTGAGTCTTTTGGTCTATTTAGTTCAGAATCATTCAGAAATTAAACTTTTTTTTTTTTAAGTAGGTTTCACACCCATGGAGCCTGATGCGGGGCCTGAGCCCACAATCTTGAGATCAAGACCAGAGCTAAGATCAAGAATCAGATGCTTAACTGACTGAGCCACCCAGGTGCATGAGAAATTATAACCTTTTTTTTTTTAAGGATTTATTTATTTATTTTAGAGACAGAGTGAGAGACAGAGAGTGCATGCAGGATTAAAGGGAGGGGCAGAGGTAGAGAGAGAGAGAAAGCAGACTCCCCACTCAGTGAGAAGCCTGATGTGGGACTAGATCTCATAACCCTGAGATCATGACCTGAGCTGAAAACTGAGAGTCAGATGTTCAATTGACTGAACCACCAAGGTGCCCCTGGAAATTATAGCTTTTATTCTGGAGAGACACAGTAGCATAACCATGTTATTTGATTAAAATAGTTACATCAGTTTTTACTCATCAAAATCATTAATTCCTTCACGTTTTGCTTCCAGACCCAGAAGGAACATCCTTATTAGAATGCGTGTGGAGGGATGCCTGGGTGGCTCAGTTGGTTAAGTGGCTGCCTTCGGCTCAGGTCATGATCCCAACGTCCTGGGATCGAGTCCCACATTGGGCTCCTTGCTCAGCAGGGAGCCTGCTTCTCCCTCTGCCTCTGCCTGCCACTCTGTCTGCCTGTGCTCACTCTCTCTGACAAATAAATAAATAGAATCTTTAAAAAAAATGTTTAAAAAAAAGAATGGGTGTGGATAGTGTTAAAATATATACATGCACACGTACACATATTCCCAAATATTCCCCAATTATATCCCAGAAACAGTGAATAAGTGGAAAATAAGAAAAAGATGTTTAAAATAATGAGATTTTTTTTTCTTTTCTTCTATAGGATGTCTGCATCTTCTACCTAGTGGTTTATCACATGTCAGAGGCAGCGCCAGGGGTCACGGCCACTGCTGCCATGTGGCACAAGCTCCTTTAACCCCAGAGCCCAGAGTCCATGGTTAACTGTGTTGCCATATAAATTTTATGGCCATTATCTGTTTGCTTTACAACCATCTCTGTGTATGTCCATCACTTTATCCCTAGCACCAGCTTCCCACCTGGGTGCCCAAGAGTGGAAGTTCAGTAATACCCAGTGAATGAATAGATGCATGAACTTCTCATGACTTCATGGTATTCAGTGATAGTTCTGCACCTGACTCACCTATGGATTCCACACTTTTAACCCTGTTTTCTATGCTGTGGGATTATCTCCTGGAGGCTGGGTTTACTGTAAGGTGTGCTCTTTTCTGCATTCTCTGTGGGTAGCCTCCTTTCTCTACTTGGACAAATCTCCCATACTACCAGGACTCTCCACCTCTCCCCCTTGGGTCAGGTTCAGCCTGAACATGGGGGAGGAAAAGAGACATCATAAGCTTTTTCTCTCTACTCTTTTTGTTCTATGTCTCCTTCCCCACCTACCAGAACATTCTAGATACTCCGTGATAGGGAGGGAGTGGAGGCAAGTGCAGGTCTTACTTGTTGGGGCACGTTGTCATTTGCTCTGGGCTTGCTCAGACCAGAGGATATTCAAAGCCCTTTATACCATGGATGCTTTCTAGCATCCTTGGAGATTCTCTAACACACCTTGCTGGTACACCTTCTTAGTGTCAGACATGCTCTCCTTCAGCAGACTACCCAGGATTTTGTCCTCCAGGCCTGAAGCTGGCCTTTGACATCTGGGATTTGCTTTCTCCAAGGTCTTTATAGAGATCTTCAGCCCTCCCTGTTGAACTGACCACAATGGAGCCCCATCATTTTTGAGCAAATAAAAATAGAGGATGCCTCGTTAAATTTGAATTTCAGATAAAGGAATCAATTTTCTTATAAAAATGTCCCAAATTTTACACTGGATTTGGAAGTCCACACTTAGCCAGAGGCCCTATATTTTGTTTGACAACTCTAGGCCCTCTGCCTACCTGCAGACTTTGTAGAGAGGAGCCCTGTTTCTCCCCACATTCGGGTCACAAACCCTGCCACGGGCCACTGCCATCTCTCTCTTCCTGGAGGCTGTGGACCCCTGTCTGTGTTTGTCACATCAGACATACCCCCAGCCAACTGCCCCAGCTCCTAGAAGTCCTGGCACTGAGCTGATATAGTCCCCCATCATTCTGGGAGAGGTTGGAATGAACAGCTCTTCTCCTGGAAATCATCTTAATTCCTCACAATCTTCAGGGCAACTTTTGAACTGAGAGTCACCGTTCGGCCTCTGAGCAGGACAACCAGTACTGCACGTTGGAAACAAGCAAGTATTTGCTGCCTACCCTTGGCTCTTAGCTTTTCTGGCATCAGTCACAGTTACAAGACAAAATTCCATTGTTAACATCCAGTGACACATTGATATTTGCTTTCCTCTCTCACGTCATTTCCTTGGGAAAGCATCTCAATGGCATGATTGTATGAATATGCATGAGCATTTTTGTGACTCATAAAACTCCACTGCCTCTCATTTTAACTGTTTTTCCCGACTTCTCGCAGCTGGCCTCTTGGATGCCTCCCACCACAAACTGAAGCTGTCTGAGGCAGCTTGGACCTCTGAACATCACAAATCTGGATGTTTGAAAAGATTCATGTGTCTCCTCAGTGCATTCAAAGAGTGCAAGCAGGTATTCAAGTTCCAACAGATACCCCTGGGGGCTTGCTCAGAGCACCAGCTCTGTGTCTGGCTGAGCCACCAAGAAGGTGTGCAAGGAACCTTTACTATTGCAGAGTGCAGGGCAGAAGACCAAGAGGGGTTTGTGCCTCTCTATTCCCGTAGTCAAGTTAGTCTGGCCCATGTATTGCACAGGTGAAAACTGGTGGAAACTCTGGCCAAGAGGGGCTGCCAGGCACGCGTGAGACTCCAAATCACACATCGGGCATCCCACTGTCCTTGTCATGTTCAGTGTGAAATGGAGACATCCAGGAGTCTGCCGAAATAAAGCCACAGTTTTTCCTGCCAGGCTGTGAATCTATTTTGTCCCACACAGAGCTTTGCAAGAGTTACCCGGTGTTCAGTGTCCATCTTCAGGCCTGGATTCTGTGTCTAGTTCAAATAAAGACCATTGCACACCTCCCTGAGTTCTCCGAGCAGACATACATGTGACCTGGGTAAGCTTTTCAATGTCAGCATACTGTCCTCACCTTCCCATTCCTCTGCCCTTCCTCAAGAGCTTCCCTCAAAGCCTGTGCCTGATAAGCTCTTTAGCCTCAAATATCCTTGTTCTTCTTCCTCACATTGCTGGACAGCAGTCAATGCCCAAAGCTGACACGTGTTGTGCCTCTTTCTGGGTTTCTGTGTCTGTCTCCAGCTCACAAGAGAGCAATTTTTAGCTGTGCTGTGTTTCCGGTTGAAATACCTTGCATGTAATATCTCTATAATTAAGAACTGGCTAGGGCAGTTTAATTAAGCTTGCTTATGTAGGATGCATGTCACTAAAGTGCAACGCTTTTTGTAGTGAAACATCTGACTTTTTCATAGAAATAATTCCAAATAAACATTACACAATTTTATTTTGAAAAGTTAGGAAACATGTTGTGATCTATGCAGATTCACAAAAAAGGGGAGGGGGAGAAGACAATATTGCATTTCGAAAAGTTAATAGAATTGTCCAGGTTCACCACAAATTTGCTTTCATTTTTCTTTCAATCCAAGTAGAAAGGAAAACCTGACAATTAGTATAGTTCTTATTTCAGCAGTGAAACAACACAGTAGCTCATCAAAAGCACACAAATCTTTCTGCCACTAAATACTAGAATTGTCTCACATGGAAATTCACACAGGAGGTACCAAGATAATGTCCTTAATGATATCTCTTACAAAGCACACTGAAGCCAATTTTACTGGACTGCTTTTTGAGAAATTCTGGATGAAAACAAAAGGCATTTCATTAAAATGTAGCTCAGAAAGGCTTTTCTCTGGGAGGTTAAACTTATGTGGTCCAAAATTATGGCTTTCCAGTGGTTCAACTCAATGAAAAAAAAATCAGAATACAGAGTAGAAAAGAGATTGAAAATAAATTACACTATCTTTCCTAAATATCACTAATGCCCATGGGATACACAACTATTTTATGTAAATTTTTAACAGAGTAAACAGAACCCAACACAGATTGGCCTTTTCTGTACCATCTGATGATAGCCTTCAATAAATTTATAAATTTGTATATGTAAATATTGGCAGACAGGCATATATACATATATACACATATACTTGAATTGTGTCCATAACAACCCTTAAATCACATATCTCTTATTATAAGGATATGATATTTCCTTATTATAAAATAAATAAATCATGGGAATATGCTGTACCACATAGAGAATAGTCAATTATATTGTAATAACTTTGTATGGTAATAAATGGTGACTAGACTTATCATGGAGAGTATTGTGTAATGTGTAAAAATACTGAATCATTATGATATACACTTGGAACTAATAGGATATTGCATGCCAATTATCCATCAATAAAAATACTTAAAAAATCTGTTTTTACATAATATGTTCCCCAAAACTCAAGGTAACAGGAGTTAGAAAAAAAAAATCAAATATACCCAGGAAACAAAATCATGCAAATTAGGGGCATCTGGGTGGGTTGGTCAGTTAAACCTCTGCCTTCGGCTTGGGTCATGATCTCAGGGTTCTGGGATCGAGCCCCAAGTGGGGGTCCCTTCTCAACTGCTCAGAGGGGAGTCTACCTCTCCATCTGCCCCTTCCCCTGTCCATGTTCTCTCATACATGTGCTCTCTTCCAAATCAATAAATAAAATATTTAAAAAATAAAATAACATGATGCAAATAAAGTAAAATAAATACCTTTCTCTTCCCATTTTTCAAAGTGTTCCATCTTGGGAGGTGGGAGGAGAATGGGGGAAAAAGGTGATGCTGATGAAGGAATGCACTTGTCCTTAGAGCAGGGGCGATGTAGGGAAGAGTGGAGTCACTGTATCATACACTTGAAATTAATATTACACTGTATAATTTAAGTAAAGACTTTTTTAAAAGCAAAGTGTTCTATCTCAAAGTATAATAAAACAAGAGACATAACAATGCCAGAGATACTACATGCATTTTTCATGGTTTAGGACACAGATGCTTGCAGTATGGTACATGCTGAACTATGGACTGTGAGAAGTAACCTGGGAACAGGGAGGAAGAAGCCATAAAATAAATCAGGATAGGCACTAAGCATTCCATGGAGGATGCAACCGGAATGAGATCTTGAAGAAGAAAACAATGTTGCTTAATATGAAAGAGGAGGAACACTGTTCCCACCAGAGAGAATATCCTGTGAGGATGCACAGGGACCCAACACAGCAAACCACCCATGGGCCAGCAGCTTCCATCCTGGTAGCTGGAAAGCATATGGCAGACACAGAGGTTGGAGGCACAGCATGTGCTGTGTCAGAAGAAATGTGTCTGCTGCACTAGTGGGGGTGTGTCAAAGGTTATTACTGAAAGAATAATGGTAAATGTATGGTTGATCACATGACCATGGAATTTAAAAAAATAAATGGTGCATGCAGAGCTGGATAGCAGAGGCCAGACAATGGAAGAAGACCAACAGGGCATTCACGTCGCAATCCAGAAAGTGGTTATATGTCCCACTCTTACGAATGTGTCAAGACATTCGGTGCTTTACTGCATACCTCTCTCCTTTCCTATCATTTTTTGCAATTAGCTTTATTATTGCTTTTAGTCTCTGCCAAGGCTTTAGTTCTGTGCTTCTTCTATGATTGCTCACTCAACCTTTTCACTTGTGGGCATTTCTTTACCTCTGATTCCTCGTTTTGTCTCTCTCTGTCCCAGAGCTCCTGCGTGGTGAGCCCAGCAGCTGTTGACTTTCTTGACATTCTACAATGAATAATAGGTTTCATTAAAATTTGTAAACCATAGTGACCTTACCACATTCCTAATATCTTTTTTTTTTTCAGTCCAGTTAAAATCAAAGTTGTTTTTCCTTCTGTTTTGATTTAATTGCATTTAAAGCTACAAACTGTAAACTCAAAAAAGCAACTTAGGATTCTGTGGGTCAAACAACTACATTTTATAAACTCAGAAAATGAGCCCCAGAAAGAGTAAGTATTCCTTTTTCCAAGCAATAGCCTCCTGAAACCAGGGACGTCTGCCCCTTTTCACAAAATTCATTTCTATTATACCGCAGTTTATTGGGTTTCCGGAGGGGTGAGGAGTTGAGGCTTCTAGAAGTTGAAGAGCTGACCATTTCCTGTGACCTGACTTTCCAGATAGAGGTAAAGATCTTCCTTCTTGTAAAACTCAGGAAACAACCACAATGGATGCGTCTCCATGTAAATGTCATTGGAAAGCTGCAAAGGGAAATTCTTCTTTTAGAGAAGAAGAATAGGAACAAGAAGAATTTCTTCTTATCTCAAAAATAATGCTTAAATTAATGGTCTTCATGTACTCAACCTGATTTTATTAATGTTAGCCTTTATTTAGCAACTGATAGATGGAATGTCGCCAAAATAATAAACAATAAACTTTTCTTCGTATCTTCCAACATCCACAGCTTTTTACAATAGAGTTAATTGAAGCAGATATCGTCATTTTACACTTTTTTTTGATAGAAACAAGAAAAGTCCACTGAATGGTTTTACACAAAGGCTCTCTAATGGCTGTGGTTCATGTTATGAAAGTGATATTTACCCAGTGCTGCAGATGGTTAGAAATGATAGGTTTTTAGTTTATCATTTGGAATCACGATGACGAGAAGACTACTAAAGATGTTTTTGTATTAAAATGCTTGTGTGCATCAGTGAGTGAAGAATTTGAACTTCAGAGTGTATTGATTTAAAAATGTGCAATGATCCATACATCAATAATTAGACAATGAGACCAATCTGTGCTCGTAACAAACATATTCACTTGGAAGAAGATTATGTGAATGGAGGGTGAGAATCAAATGGAAATAAAAGTTGCATCTTCATAAATTTTGTTTCAAAATTTGGAAGACACTCTTAAAGACACTCTTTTGTTTCCTAATTTGGAAGACACTCTTAAAATGAAAGTCATCTGAGCTGTCTGTGGAAGCTGGATTCATCCAGTCCTACTATTTACTAAAGCCTGGTAGTAGGTATTGCATTGCTCCATTGCATGAAGCACTGGGTGTGGTGCATAAACACTGAATTTTGGAACACTGAAAAAAATTAAAAAGAAAAAAAAACACGTCTTATCTCTCTAGTCTGACCATTTGCTACACTTGCTCTACCCTCATTCCACTGGTTTTGACTGTGCCAGAGATAAAAATCTTTCTGTAAGACAAGGCCCTGCAGAGTGTGACCGCAGACCTCCCTCACAGCTGACAGCAATTTGCTTTTGGTGTTTATCTGACAATGATCAGATCTACTGTCTTAGCTAAGAGTGGGGATCCTTTAAGCAATGGTTTAAGCTTACTGTTGGCTTCAAAACTTGAACAGTCTGCAGCCAGTACACTAGAAACTATCCTGTGTGACTCGAAAAAGGAAAAGCATGCACATACATTCATGGCAATTCAAATCTATTTTGTAGTATGGGATTCCCTGTTCTCACAGCTTTGACAGAAGTTCTTAGAATCAAACTAGAGAGAAATAGGTGTTTTCATATGTAAAAATATGATTTTCTTCCAGAATGAATCCTGACAGGTTGGCTATTTTGACTTCATTGTTTGAAGGGATGCTCCATTCTGCTCTCCAAGACCAATACAGAGAAAAGAAAACATTCAAAAAACATAATAGGATGTTTCAAATAATATGACAATAGAATAAAATTATGGATAGAAATATGGAAGAAATAAATGACATCCTTCTATTAGTTTTAATTATTTGCTGTCATATGAGCTTAAAGAAATAAATTAAAATAAATAGGTAATTCTGTAGAAAGCAATAGCTTGAGGTGACCTGCATTACTGGTGATAATTATTTTCTTTAAACCAGGACACTCAGAGGTGGATGCGCGATGCCATAAGTCATAATCCTCTTTCCAGCAGAAGTCACAGTAAGTTCTGTTCAGCAAAAGCCTCATGAGGAATTAGAGAAGAAAGGAAAGAGAAGAAGGTGGTTTTAGCTGATTTAGAGAGCAGGCAGGCTTCCCTATTGGTAAGTTCACATTGATGCTTCATGGAGAAGGCTAGAGGTCTGGCCCAGGTCACCTAGCCCTGAGAAAACAGTTTTCAAGTTTATCAGGGTAGCTTCATCAGGGGCCAGAGGAAAGACAGATCTTGTACTGAGAAGGCTTCCTATGACCTCTGGGACATCATGAAAGCCCTTCCACCAGAGAGATTTCTCATATAATAAGAGAAAGACACCTTATGTTGGCAAATCATTAGGGGGAGGCTGAAAACTCTGACATAGTCCATAGGTGAACCAAAGGACTTACACTGTCACTGATGTTCTCTTTGTGGAAGAATTTTAAATCCCGATCTCTTGGGTAGTGCTATGAAGCATATGCATTTCATGTTCACAGTCTGCAACTTCTTCCAGCAAGAGTTTTTTCTGTGTCTCAATAATGAGAGTGATCACAGACTTCCTAGTAAAGAATATGAATCTGGGTTTACAGGATTCTTGTTTTCTGGATTTCTCCTTCCAGTTCTTAAATGTTCACTCGTGCATATTCTTTCCCACATGCATCTTCTGTTCCTTTTCTCCTCATTTATTTTTGCTTCCTGGCTCAATTTTTATTGGAAATCCAATTATGGTTGTTGTTGTTGTTGTTCTCAGTGTCTTGGGCCCATGGCTAATGTACATTTCCTACCTCCACCTCCACAAATGAGGATGGCCTTACAGAAAAGTTCTCTCCAACAAAATGTGGACAAAAGGAACACATGCTACTTCTAGATTTGGCTCTTGAAAATATTCCCCGCTCTTTCCTTTCCATTTGTGAGTGCAGATAATGAGGTACCCTGGGGCATGATGGCTCACAGCACAAATGACCCTGACTACTGGCCACCCAAGTGGAAGAGAATACCACTCAGCAGACCATTCACCTGGCTGGTATGTAACGAAAATAGAAAAATTTCTTGTGACTTATGATTCTGCTTTTTTGGTGGATAATTGATTGCAATTTTTCTACTTTAAGTAATATAAATTCTTTTGTATAGCCAAACTTTTCCACATGTTGGCATCATTAATACATTCAATTTTTTTCTTTTGTAAGTGTTCACGGTCATTATGTTGAAAGAGTTTGGGTCACAGAATTTCTTGATTTGTTCCTCAGGTAACATCTCGTCACTCAGAACTATTTCAAAACTGTCTCTATGTCTTCTGTTTTTAAATATATATATTTTTATTTGGGGGTGTCTGGGTGGCTCAGTGGGTTAAAGCCTCTGCCTTCAGCTCAGGTCATGATCCCAAGGTCCTGGGATCGAGCCCCATATGGGGCTCTTTGCTCTGCATGGGGCCTGCTTCCTCCTCTCTCTCTGCCTGCCTCTCTGACTACTTATGATCTCTGTCTGTCAAATAAATAAATAAAATCTTTAAAAAAAATAAATATGTATATATATATATTTTTTTTAATTGGGAAACATCCATCCTCTGCCTTACCTGATAAGTTTTCTTCTCACTTCTTTCTAAGCAACTTATTTTTACAAATTTAGTCAACAAAAAAGCATTCATGACTACTCATAACTTTAAAAAAGAAAAAAATTCTCTAGAGGACACCACCCTAAATTTCTCACAGATTTATATTTTCTTACTCATTGCTAAGTAGAAGATTAATAAAAAGTTTTAGTTGAAGACACGAGACATGATCTGCCAGCCCTTCATGAGGGCTGGTGGAAGAGGAGTCTTCCTGGAATTGCCACACACTTATAGGATAAAATGACACAGCCCAGTGCCACACGTGTCCCCACACCTTTACTAGACATGGGTCAACTTGAAGGAGGCTATGAGAGTTCCATGTTTTCCAGTAGATCTCTGAGCATCCCACTAGCACAGCACAAGGATTATCAGTTCAGCAACATGAAGCCAGTGAATGCAAGTCCACACCCATCATCACTGATGCCATAAATCAATGTCTATTGGTGGCAATCATTGAGAGCACAGCAATTCGCAAGTCTGTTTGGGATCCAAAGTACCCAATATGCCTCTTGACTATACCTCCTGCCTGTGGTTTATAATTACAAATGTGTTGGAGAACATGCTCCCTTATAAACTGCAGACCTGCCCCTCCTAGATCTGCCCAACCTTCGGGATATTGGAATTGGAGGAAGCCAGTGAGACCAGACCTGCTGACATAAGTCCCTCCCTGCAGGGCTGGAAATCGCTGCCACCAAGTACAAACCAAGAGTCCAAAATTCCAAACAAGGTTGTTGGTTCTATTTAATCTCAAATAAACCATAGGTTTAAGTTTTACAAAGATTAAGTTCCTTAGAGAGGCTAACTGCATTGGGCATGCTTTCTTTCTCTGCACCTGACAGGAGACTCTCCTTTGAGGCCTTGATACCTCGTTTGCCCTTTTATCGAGGTCACTGACTTGGCTCCCAGCCAAACAAACTCCCCTTGCTCAGAAGAACAGGAGTTCTTCACCAGGGGGAGAATCCACACTGGGCAGAAGTCAGGGGACCCAGCATTAGAGGGAGCTCTTTCTTCACCCTAATGTCTTCCTATAAGACTTCCTATAAGACTGGTGTCCATCTTGAAGGGGCCAGAAGCTAATGGGGAAACCAGCTTTCAGTATGGAATCTTGGTGGGGGTGACTGAGGCAAAAGGACTCATACTTTCATTCATCCCATCCCACAGGACCTCCAGTCCTTCCCAGGGTAATTATTAACCTAACTCTAGAGCTAAAAATCACACTTGCTCCTAAACACAAAATCTGTTCCCACCAAAACCAGAATAGACTCAGATCCTCACTATGGCATTAATTGATTTATGTAAATGTTATACAATACAAATAAAATAATTTATATCTTGGCAATATTCAACATTATACCCATTTGATTATTATGAAAGCTACCCAAAAATTCTTGATAATGAATTGAAAATTATTAGAATAACAGTCCAGGGAAAATAAGAATTCAGAGTAATAGCTAGTGTTTAACAGCATAATAAATAATCAAACTATTTAATTTGATGTGTATCAGCAGTAACCAGTTGAAAGTATTGATGTGGGAAAAATCACATAAACACTAGCAACAAGATTTACTTAATATGTAAGTATTATAAGTATTTAACAAGAAATCTGCAGAGATTTTATTGGTGAAATCACCCAATTTCCCTTAGAAGCATGGAGGAAAACTTGAATGAATAGGAACAGGGCTCAATATTATAAAGATGACAGTTATCAGTAAGTTACTTTTGATTCATTGAGATTGGATCTGAATTCAAAAAAAAAAAAAAAAAGATTTTGGGCTAAGCTTTCACTAAATGGTTTTGTGTGGAGACAATTCTCCGTGGGTCTCTTTGGGTTTTTTCAAGATTGCCTTTCCAAGGACAATTGTAGAACAAGCCACCTTGGAAGATAAAGGATCTCCCTCCAGAGGGCAGGTTTGTGTAGCCCAGTATAATAAAGATAACATCTCCCTTGAGGGAAGATGGGTCTGTTAGGAGCTCCTCATTAAAGATTTAGTCCATGGAACATGAACCAAGATATTTTGGTAAAGTTTTTAAATTTAAAAAAATAAAGGAAATGATTAAAATCATACTATATTAAAATTAAACTAGAAATCAACAGAAACACAACAAAAGTCCCCAGATACTTGGAAATTAATGCATTTCCCAATAACCCTGAGTCAAAAAGCAAATCCCAAAAGAAATAAAAAACACATAGAACTGAACAGAATAAAAGCAACTTATCAAAACATGCAAAATGTGTCTGCAGCAAGGCAGAGAAGGAGACGTGTCCCACACAATGCTTGCAGGTTGATTATCTAAGTACTTTCTTCAAGCATTTAGAAAAATAAGGACAAAGTAAATACAAAGTAAGCACAAAGAGGAAAATTGTAAAGATAAAAGGAGAAATAAGGAAAGCCAAAAACAAGGAAACAATAGAGAAACCCAATGAAACACAAAAAAATAAAATTTAAAAATAAAATAAAATAACAAGATCGATAGAGATAAAATAGGACACAAGTCCTCAACATTAAGAATGAAGCAGGATATGACTACAGATCTTGAAGCCATTAAAAGGATAATAAGGGGCACTGTAAACTACAGTATGGTCATATATTGGAGAACTTAAGAAATGAACCAATTTCTCAAAAAACACAAACTACCAAAATTCAAAACAGACAATTCAAATAGTCCTGTAACCATTAAGGTATTTGAATTCAAAATTTAAAAACTCTCATGAAAGATTTCTCCAAGCCCAGATGGTTTCACTAGAAAATTGTACTAAATCTTTAAGTAAGATTAATACCATTGATACAAACCCTCTTTCAGAAAACAAAATACTTCTTAGTGTATTTTATGAGACTAACCTTACCCTGATGATAAAGCCAGACAAACACAGTAAAGAGAGAGAGAGAAACTACAAACTAATAAGTCTTATGATCTTAGAGGCAAAGATTCTCAAAAAAAAAATGTATTCAAACTGAATCCAGCACTGTATAAAAATAATTAAACACCATAAACAAGTGAGATCTATCCCAGGAATACAAGGTTAGTTACCACATTTTTTTTTTTTTTAGTTACCATTTAAAAAACCAACCATTACAATCATATTTGTCAACAGGCTAAGAAAAAAACATGTGCTCATATTAATCAGTGTATAAAAATCATTTGGCAAAATCCAATAAATACTTATAATAAGAACTTCAACACAGAGTAGAGGAGACATTCCTCTATTTGCAAAACAGCATCTACAAAACCTTACAGCTGACATCATACTTAATTTTGAAATACTGAATATTTTACCTTAAATTTGGGAACAAGCTAAGGTGATTTTACCACTCTTAATCAACATAGTTCTGGAAGTTCTTGCCAATGTCATAAAACACAAAAAAGGATAAAGTGGCATAAGTGCTTGGAAAGGAAGACATGACACTGTTCTACTTGCAGATGACAAGCTAGTCCACATTAAAGTTCACTCAAATCTGTGAAAAAACCCCTAGACCTAATAAGTGAATTCAGTGTGGTTGCAGGATAAATGATTTACAAACAAAAATCAACCTGATTTCTGTACTATAATAATGAATGGGCAGAAACCAAAATTAGAAACACAATACCATTTTAAATTGTCCCAAAAGAAAGATTTGTGTTCTATAAGATCAGAGTTCCTTGTCTATGAAGCAAACCCACACCATGGGGCTCTGACATTTATTTTCTGTGTGACCTTGGGCAATATGATCTTGCCTTGGAATCCAGATATTTAAAAAAGAAATAATAAGACTGCTGTCAGGGTTATTGAAATGATTAAGTCACTCAGTAGACGTAACTTACTCCGTTGAGGGTCTGGCACCTTAGTGTTTGCTTGTTTCTTAAAAATAGTTCATTTACCTTGGGGCCAGTTATAGTAAAATAATTATCCTTCTATGGACATCCTAGGATTCACAACCACATGAACTGGCTCGTGTCTTATCTTTGTTGGTTTGGGCTGTTATGACAAAGTCCCACAGATCTGACTTGTTTCTCACAGTTCTGGAGGATGCAAGTTCTAGATGAAGGTACTAGCAGATTTGGTTTTGGCTGAGGTCCTTTTTCCTGGCTTGTAAATATTTTAATTTTATTTATATATTTGGGAGAGAGAGAAACAGGGACAGAAATAGCGAGAGAGAGCACAAGCAGGGAGGAGATGGAGAAGCAGACTCCCCCCTGGCCAGGGAGCGCAATGTAGGACTTGGTCCCAGAACCTTGGGTCATGATCTGAGCCAAAGGCAGACACTTGACTGACTGAGCCCCCCAGGAGGTCCCCTGGCTTGTAGATGTCTGCCTTCTCACTGTCTCATCACATAGAGGAGAAAGAGCAAACTCTAGTCTCATCTCCTTTTCTTATAAGGACTCTGATCCCGCTATGGGAGCCTCACCTTCATAACCTTTTCTAAATCCAATTATGTCCCCCAAAACTTACTTCCTAATACCTTCATATGGGAGTGCAGGACTTCCACATGTGAATGTGGGGGCATAAACATTCAACCTGTGGAAAAACTGAGTGGTTCAGTTGATTTGTAGGCTGGCTCTTGGTTTAGGCTCAGGTCATAAGATCCAGGTCCTAGGATCAAGCCTCTTGTCCAGCTCCATGCAGCAGAGAGTCAGCCTGAGGATTCTCTCTCCTCCTGCCCTCCTCTGCTCACTCTCTCTCTCTCTCAAATATATATATATATATATACACATGCATACATACATATATGGGGCCCCTGGGTGGCTCAGTGGGTTAAGCCTCTGCCTTCGGCTCAGGTCATGATCTCAGGGTCCTGGGATCGAGCCCCGCATCAGGATCTCTCCTCCGTGGGGAGCCTGCTTCCCTTCCTCTCTCAATCTGCCTGCCTCTCTGCCTGCTTGTGATATCTGTCAGATAAATAAATAAAATCTTTAAAAAAAAAAAAGCAGCCAAGAATACTATATCCAGCTAGGTTATCACTGAAAATAGAAGGAGAGATAAAAAGCTTCCAGGACAAACAAAAACTGAAAGAATTTGTAAACACCAAACCAGCCCTACAGGAAATATTGAAAGGGATCCTCTAAGCAAAGAGAGACCCTAAAAGTATTATCAGACAGGAACAGAGACAATATACAGTAACAATCACCTTACAGGCAATACAATGTCACTAAATTCATATCTTTCAATAGTTACCCTGAACGTAAATGGGCTAAATGCCCCAATCAAAAGACACAGGGTCTCAGAATCAATAAAAAAACAAAACCCATCCATATGCTGCCTACAAGAAACTCATTTTAGATCCGAAGACACTTCCAGATTCAAAGTGAGGGGGTGGAAAACAATTTACCATGCTAATGGACATCAGAAGAAAGCTGGGGTGGCAATCCTTATATGAGATCAATTAGAGTTTAAGCCAAAGACTATAATAAGAGATGAGGAAGGACACTATATCATACTCAAAGGGTCTGTCCAACAAGAAGATCTAACAATTTCAAATACCTATGCCCTTAACATGGGAGCAGCCAATTCTATAAACCAATTAATAACAAAATCAAAGAGACACAATGACAAGAATACAATAATAGTAGGGGACTTTAACACGCCCCTCACTGAAATGGACAGATCATCCAAGCAAAAGATCAACAAGGAAATAAAGGTCTTAAATGACACACTGGATGAGATGGACATCACAGATATATTCAGAACATTCCATCCCAAAGTAACAGAATACAAATTCTTCTCTAGTGCCCATGGAACATTCTCCAGAATAGATCACATCCTGGGTCATAAATCAGGTCTCAACCGGTATCAAAAGATTGGGATCATTCCCTGCATATTTTCAGACCACAATGCCCTGAAGCTAGAACTCAATCACAAGGGGAAATTTGGAAAGAGCACAAATACATGGAGACTCAACAGCATCCTTCTAAAGAATGAATGGGTCAACCAGGATATTAAAGAAGAATTGAAAAAAATCATGGAAACAAATGATAATGAAAACACAATGGTCCAAAATCTGTGGGACACAACAAAGGCAGTCCTGAGAGGAAAATATATAGCGATACAAGCCTTTCTCAAGAAACAGGAAAGGTCTCAAATACACAACCTAACCCTACACATAAAGGAGCTCGAGAAAGAACAACAAAGAAAGCCTAAACCCAGCAAGAGAAGAGAAATAATAAAGATCAAAGCAGAAATCAATGAAAAAGAAACCAAAAAAAAAACAATAGAACAAATCAACAAAACTAGGAGCTGGTTCTTTGAAAGAATTAATAAGATTGATAAACCCCTGGCAAGACTTATCAAAAAGAAAAGAGAAAGGACCCAAATAAATAAAATCATGAATGAAAGATGAGAGATCACAACCAACACCAAAGAAATACAAACAATCATAAGAACATATTATGA